>SJYV01007046.1:0-16342 GCA_006410875.1 Neotragus pygmaeus
TTAGTTTTTTTTCTTTTAAAACAACCTCAGTAAACAGCTCCAAATATACTATAAGTAAAAGCAAAAAATAAGAAATCAGTAATTTGCTGGAAACAGCAGACTCAAACCACTCAGAAACACGTGTCATTAGATTTTTAAATCTGATGTGTTAATTTGTTCTTAGTCTACATTCAGTCATGCCTATTATGTGATATACTCTTGTTAAACTCAGGGAAATCAGTATGAAGTAGTAATGTTGCTTTTATGTTATTCTAGTTTCCTAAGATAATAGACTTAATATCCTTTTTAAAAAGTCATTATTTTTGTTGTTGTTGGTATTTTGCTTTGTTTTGATACAAATTCAAATCAGGAAAAACACACAAGCAAAGCAATCAGGGATAATTTATATTTTAAAATAACACATAGAAATGGAATTCAAAGAAATAAGTTAAAAAATAAACAGTATGTAATCACTCATAAAACAGTTGCCTCTGTGTAAGAAAGACAGAAGGAATATGTGACTGAAGATTAAGATTTTGCTCTATAATTTTTTATAGTAAAGGGATGGGATATGATTTTGACAAAATTATCTTTGCTACTTCTAAGTAGTATACATTGTACACACTTTTTAAAATGGAAGTATATTTGATTTATAGAGTTTCAGAAATACAGCAAAGTGATTCAGTTTTGTGTATATATATATATATTCAGATTCTTTTCCATTATAGATTATTAAAAGATATTGAGTATAGTTCCCTATGTTATTTTATATACAACAATGTATCTTAACCCCAAATTTGGTGTATACATACATTTTTATCATTATGCTTTCATTTGTATTTTTATGGCATAGTTTAAAAATAAAATCACAAATATAATGCTTAAAAGACTATTCAGTACTTTACCCTATCACTAACTCTTCTTAATAATGTTTTCTACAACTTTGAAATGATAGTCTATTTAAGGTAATTTGTTAAAGCAATAAAAGCAGGAGTCTTAACTCTGAACAGTTGACAAAGGATTCTGGAAAAGCTAATTTTGAAGTGAGATAATGCAAATTATACATATTTAGTCTATTACCTTTCCCTCTTTTTTCATGCAAAGTAATTAAATTTATGGCAATTTCATGTACATATATAATGTAATGGTAGATTTCTTTATTCTTCGGAGAATGTATTCATATAACCACTTAAAAAATATTTCTCATGCTTTATTTGCATATTTGAGATGATTTAAAATGTTTTGTGTGCCATGTGTGCTCAGTTGTGTCTGACTTTTTGTGGGTCCATGGACTGTATCCTGCTGGACTTCTTTGTCCATGGTATTTTTCAAGCAAGAATACTGGAATGAGTTGCCATTTCCTATTTCAGCATATCTTCCTGACCCAGGGATCAAACCCACGTCTCTTGTATTTCCTGCATTGGCAGGTATATTCTTTACCACGAGCACCACTTAACCAAGATTAAAAGATCATATAGAATATTTGATAAGCCATATATTTTTTCACTTTAATATATTCATCTAAATAGCTAAGAGAGAGGGACAATTTACTGTCCTTTTAAGTAAATTTGGCATACTGTCCTGAGAACTCAATGCATCCAGTTGTTAATTTCTCATTCTCTCATGGGCTGTGCTTAGACATTCAGTCTATCTGACTATTTGTGACCATGTGGCCTGTAGCCTGCCAGGCCTCTTTGTCCATGAGGATTCTGCAGGCAAGAATACTGGAGTGGGTTGTCATGCCCTCCTCCAGGGGATCTTACCAACCCACGGGTTAAAACCAGGTATCCTGCATTGCAGGTAGATTCTTCATCATCTGAGCCACCAGGGAAGCCCCTCATTCTTTCACAGAATACAAAAAAAATTTACTTAGAATGGTCATGTTTTGGCAAAATCGCAGGTTTTCTACTTGGTTTCACATATATTAGAAAACAGCAGCAGGAGTTTTTGTTGTTAGTTTGACTGACTGCTTTTGCAAATTTCGGAGACATTTGGAAGGCAGTGATACCATGAGAATTGTTAAAGTAAAATCAATATAATAGAAATTAGGAATGAAGGGGAACCCAGATATCACTACTTCATTCTCTTAGTCAGTGGAGTATTTTTCACAGCTTTCTTAACAAAGTGATAATTCCTTTTCAGCCCTTCCAGAAAAAATAAAATAAAATAAAAAGCATAATATTCCTATGAAACAGACTATTTACTCAATGTATCTATATGTCACAAAGCACTTATAGTGAGCAAAATATATCTTCTCTAAATTTCCATTTATTGATTTAATTAAATCTTGAAGTTAGTTATACAAGAAATAAACCATGATTTTGTGTGAAGAGTTTAGTATCAAACATTGAGAACTATCTGGCCAAATTTATGAAATGCTTACTCTAAACGATGCCTAAGTTTACCTGTTTCCTCAGTCATGTCAAGACTCTGGAATCTAATCCTGAGCTAAGGCATTATGTATTTGAACAACAGAGGCTAGAAGAATATGAGTGTCATTAATCAACTGGAAATTGTTTCCCTAGGGTTCTTGGGAACATTGAACTGCTGAGATTGGTCAGCCCATGCCAAGTCTCTTACATTCGAAGATCTTCTCTGGAATCCCTCGATTTCCCAGAAATGTTGCCAACCAGTGGGGTGCAGATACTCATTGCTCCAATACTCACAAGCCTCTCTCTCTTACACCTATATTTGCCCCAGACTATTGAATGAGGAAGTGGTGTTATGTACCGTGATTTTCTAAGATCATTTTCCCTCTCTCTCTCTTTCTCTCTCTTTTTTTCCCCCAACAAACCCTCTAATGTCACCCAAGGATTTAGGATTTTGGAATACAAAAGCAAAAAAAAACTGTGAAATCTACTTGTGCTTCCTGCCCATCCATGTACTTTCTCTAAAGCAATAATAAGCTTTGAATTTGTACAAATGTAAGAGACAAGTCATGGAGGAATAAAGGCAAAAACCAAAAATTAGCATCGTAAGTTTAGTGTCAACTACATGAACAATCTGGGTACTATATACTGTCCATTCCTACATGTGAATATTTTACTCATACCTACTCCACAGTCATTGTTGTTGTTGTTTTGTTTGTTTGTTTGTTTCACCTTAGCTATTTTAGTATACAATATATGTTCTCCTACTTCCTAATTTATATTTTGATACATTCCCATAAGTCAATGCTCAGTCACATGTGACTCTCTGTGACCCCATGGTAGCCTACCAGGATCCTCTGTCCATGGGATTTTCCCACAAGAATTCTGGAGTGCATTGCTATTTCCTCCTCCAGGGGATCTTCCCAACCCAGAGATTGAACCTGTGTCTCCTCCATTGGCAGGCAGATACTTTACCAGTGAGTCACCTGGGGTGCCCCCATTAGTCAATATTCAATTTTAAATGAGGCCTCCACCCTGAGCATAACCCTCTGGATAAGATGTGACAGTGGAACATTATAGAGGGCTAGAAGCCACATTTGTGAATGATTGAAAGGTCATAATGACACAAATTTTTTTCTTAAGTTTCTCATCACTGAAACCAAATAATCTCTTTATATGTTAACAAATTCTAAGGCATATTCAATAATCTATGTATGTATTGTTTTGTGTGTATATGTGTTTACATTTAAGCATGAGCCTTTCTGTTTGTCTCTTAAATTCACTGGCATTTTGTTATTCATTTTAAAATATTTCAGTATTTATATTTTAGAAAGTAGTAGAAGGTACTTCTCCTAAGTTATCACACCTTGTGTGGTTCTCATGCAACAGTAATTCACCAGTTTGGGCTGTACTATTCTCTGAATAATTTTTCCATGAATATATCAGAAAAGAAACTATCAAAAATAGTTTTGAAAATCTATGGATGTGATTTTCTGTCACGTCCATAGATGTGAAACATATTTTAAATATATATTATTTAAATAATATATAAATTATTATGCATAATTTGTCAGCTGAGCAGACACATATTTTAAATATATATTATAACGTACATGCTTTTCTTAGTGAATTTATTCTGATCTTTCATCAAGTCTTTTTCTAAGGGTGTATAAAATAATGACTGTACTTTAGAATAAAATTGGATAAATGTTGTTATTAACCTATAATTTTTAAAATATATCTTTATATAAAGTGGATAATATATGTCACTCTCAATGACCTTTTTCATTGTTCACTAATTACTATTCTAATGTACATAGTACATAACACAATTCCTAACATGTAACAATTGCACAAACATTGTTCTGATAGAGGGAAAGAGTAAAAAAAGAAATTATTCAAATAACTGAGATGGAATGAATCCTTCAAATAAAGTATTCTTTCCTCTTCCTGGAATTAGAAAATATAATCAACAGAATACTTGAAAGATAGTCACAGAGACTCTGCTTTAGACTAAATAATGTAGAATTACATATATATATAATTTCAAAGGAAATTGGAATGTTTCCAAGTAAAAAAGTAGTGTTACATTTTACTACTCTGATTTAGTTATACAAATGTCACTTTTCCATCACTATCATTTTTGTTCTGTTTATTTAACAAATTTAATGAAGTTTAAAACTGTTTAACTTTTTCAGTAGTTTCAATTTTATGAGTATTGGAATATGCAATTCTAAAAGCTTATAGACATTCATCTTGGAGCTTTTTAGATAACTAAAACATTTACAATACAAATGAATGATGAATTTACAAATGGCTCTTTCAGAAAATAACACTGTAAACTCAAGCAAGTCACTTAATATTAATGACTGCTGAAAAGGGAATATAAAAATATCTACTTCATAAAATTTTGTGATTCTAATAATCATATGAAATGTGATATACTTATAATGTACTTTTATACTTAAGTTTAAAAGATTATTTTTCAGAATTATTGCTATATTACCACTCTATATATTATAGATGTTATAGCCAAACTTCTTGAATGAATTGTCTCAACCTTAAAAGTTTGAGGACCTTTACACCTCAAACTCGGGCTTCCCTGGTAGCTCAGCTGGTAAAGAATCTGCCTGCAATGTAGGAGACCCTGGTTCGATTTTGAGTCTGGAAGATCTGCTGGAGAAGTGATAGGCTATCCAATCCAGTATTCTTGGGCTTCCCTGGTGGCTCAACTGGTAAAAAATCTGCCTACAATATGGGAGACCTGGGTTTGATCCCTGGGTTTGGAGGATGTCCTGAAGAAGAGAACAGCTTACCCACTCCAGTATTCTGACTTGGAGAATTCTATGGACTATACAGTCCATGGGGTCACAAAGAGTCAGACATGACTGAGTGACTTTCACTTCACATACCTCAAACCACTCAAATCTTAGTTATTTTCTTCAGTTTCTTTGAAAGTTGCTCATCATCATGTTATCTGTTCAATGATGGTATCCATTAGACTGATTTTATCTCCATTCTTTCTTCATATTTTAAAAAATCTTAAAAATAAAAACAATGCCATAAGTTGGGCAAGTGGGAAGAATGTTAGAGTTGCAGATCAGTGCAATGTGAGAGAACATATTGGGCAATTTATCCATTCATCTGATATCTCAGAAGTCATGCCACAAGAGGTATCTCCTAAACTGAATCATGGTATGCAACAAAGACAAAATGTCAAGTATTCTTTACAAAGAATGGAAGCCCAATGGAGTCAAGAGAATAAGCCAGCAATGTATCTACTTGTCAGAAAGGAACTCAACACCAAATTCCACTGTCAATTATACAATAAAAATTTTAAAAAGAGTTAAAACTAGCAGATAAATACTTTAAAACAACTGCTATAAATATGTTCAGGCACTTTGAAAATACTTATATGAGTGAACAAACATATATCAAAGCAGTGAAATGGAAATTCTGAAATAAACTTGACGCAAAGATAAAGAAAGAGTATTAACTTGTAATTCGTGTATTTTCACAGCTATAAAACTGAAATTACTAATCAGATCTAGTTTCAGGAAAAAAAAAACACCATAATTTATGTCTTCCTTTGAATTATTCTATTAAAATTATTTTGTTTTTAAACATCATATTCAGCAGTTGAAGTGAATCATTCAAATGTTAAGTTTTATTGTTAATCACCTGTAAACAAGTTTATTGAATTCAAAGCCCTCTTATTAATCAAACTAGAAAATTATATTTCAAATAAATATGCTGAAAATTAACATTTCACAAATATTTTTCTGAGTTGCTAGTATTCTAACACATTTTTTACATCATTTGCCAAAAGTTTTTTTTTTAATTCCAACTTTTATATACTAGTATCCCTGATCCCTATTTTAGATTACTAATATGTATTATTTATCTTTGCCTTTACTATTTTGGAGTAGAAGTAGTTTGTAACACACCAAAAAGGATGTTAATATTATGGATATTCATAATATAAATTTTTATTATCAGCTTTATTTCCAAATCTGAGCTAAAGGAAGGCAAAACTCATCAAAACACAAAAATATCCACTAATGAACTTGCCACAGTAAAAACTAGCTTTATTAAACTATATTTTTTGTTTAATGTTTGCACTTTTATTTTCTCGAGAGAGAATTAAAAAAAAACCAGTATATTCTCAACTGAAAAAATGCAAATCAGTTACAAACTTAAGAAATTTATTTTTCAGCAGGTGAAACATTCATTTTATAAAGTAGGTAAACAGTGTTTTTGAAACTATACTCATGTGCAAACCCAGGACTGATAATCAGTTGATATGTACCTACTCAGATGGTGTGCCTTCATGTCATAGCAGTCGTAAATATTTTGCATAAAAAATAATGAAAATATTTGGCACCTAGAGTTCTGACAGAGATAGACAAGTTATCAACTGAAAACATGAAAATGGACAAAGATGATGAGATGCTTCAAAATAAAATGATCATTATATCAATATAAGTGATCCTTACAAAAAGTTATTAAGCCTCAGGGTCAGTTCAGTCACTCAGTCAAGTCCTACTCTTTATCACTCCATGGCCTGCAGTATGCCAGGCCTCCCTGTCCATCATTAACTCCTGGAGTTTACTCAAACTCATGTCCATTGGGTCAGTGATGACATCTAACCATCTCATTCTCTGTCCTCCCCTTCTCCTCCTGCCTTCAATCTTTCCCAGTATCAGGGTCTTTTCAAATATGTCAGTTATTTCCATCAGGTGGCAAAACTTTTGAAGTTTCAGCTTCAACATCAGTCCTTCCAATGAATATTCAGATCTGATTTCCTTTAGGATGGACTGGTTGGATCTCCTTGCTGTCCAAGGGACTCTTAAGAATCTTCTCCAATACTACAGTTCAAAAGCATCAATTATTCGGTGCTCAGCATTTTTTTATAGTCCAACTCTCACATCCATACATGACTACTGGAAAAAACCTCAGGTAGTTCAACATAAATGATCTTTTTATTTAATTGTGTTTTGATGGTCTCTTATAAAGTGAAGATGTTTTATTTTAGAGTGATACAATTTTATCTTAAAATTTATCCATAAAAAATCAAGTCAATTCACTTTTATTCATTTATTCATCATATAATTATTATTTGAAGGAACATTATATTACATATGTACATTTCCTGAAGTGATACTCATCACATTTAATTTCTTTCTGTTTGCTTTACTATTTACTGTACCATTTTGTTTTTGTTGTTGTTTTGTCACTAAGTCATGTCCAACTCTTTTGCAACCCCATGGACTGTAAGCTTTTAGGCTTCTCTGTCAATGGGATTTCCCAGGCAATCATACTGGAATGGGTTGCCATTTCCTTCTCCAGAGAATCTTCCCAACCCAGGGATTAAACCAGAATCTTCTGCACTGCAAGTAGATTCTTTACTGTTGAGCTACCGTGGAAGCCCCATAAAATTTTGACTCCATGCTTAAGGATTTCCTTTAAATAGACTTTATTTTCTATAATTGTTAAGAACCTTCAATTGACAAAGTGTGCTACTTAAGATAAAGGAAATTTAAGAATCCATGGAGAAGATACTTAGGGCAGTGACACTACTCTGTATGATACTGTAATGGTGAAAACATATCATAAATTTGTCCAAACTCACAGAATGTACAACACCATAATGTATTGTAAATGTTGGACTTATAGCACTATGGACTATAATGATGTGTCGATGTAAAAAATGTACCACCTCTGGTGGGAGATTCTGCTAATAGAGGAGATTATGCATGTGTAGGGTTAGAAAGTAAATGGGAAATTTCTGTACATTTAGTCAATTTTGTCGTGAATCTAAACAGACATAAAAATAAATTCAGTTTAAATAAAGATAAAGAATCCACAAAAACTTCAAAGAGGGTAACACCACTCTTAATCATGGGAGATTGGGAAATCTCATTAAGAACATCTTTGTATGGGTAAAATATATATGCTAAGTAAAGAAGAACCAGCATTCAAGAAGATACACTGTGCTTCAAAGAGAGATAGAAACTTGTTAGAAAGCCTGTGGGAAACTTCTTTGGTGGCTCAGAGGTAAAGAATCCATCTGCCAAGCAGGAGACATGGATTTGATCCCTGGGTTGGGAAGATCTCCTGAAAAAGGAAATGGCAAACCACTCTAGTATTCTTGTCAGGAAACCCTGTGGACAGAAGAGTCTGGTGGGTTACTGTCCGTGGGGTTGCAAAAGAGTCAGACATGACTTAGTGATTAAATGACAAGAGGACTACATATAACACATTTAGAAAATGGAAAGAAAAAAGCAATTTGGCTATAGCACATAAAATAAGTATATAATAGAGATAATCAAAAGATATGAGAGAAATCAGGTTTAAAGAAAATTTGTAATTTATATTTTAAAAGTTGATGTATTAGTTTTGCTGTCCTGAGAAAACACAATCAAATATCAAAATCATTATAAATATATCAATAACTATAAATGTCTTCCCCTGTGGCTCAGTGGTAAAGAATCCACATGCGATGCAGGAGTCACAGGAGATACCTGGGTCAGGAAGATCCCCTGGAGGAGGAAATGACAACCTACTCCAATATTCTTGCCTAAGAAATCCAATGGACAGAGGAGCCTGGCGGACTACAATCCATAGGGTTGCAAGGATTCAGATGTGACTGAACATGCACACACCACACACACATAGATATAAATAAATATAGATTTTAAAGAATTGACTCAACAGGATTGTGGGGGCTGGCAAGACTAAATTTTGTGGGGCAGGCTGGAAGACTGGATCCAGTAGAGTTGATGTTCCAGCTTCAAATCTGAGTTAATCCGAAAGAAAAATTCCTTCTTCCTCCTGATGATCTCATTATTTTACTCTGAGGCCTTCACTTGATTGGATGAAGTCTATGCACATTAGGGAAGATACTCTCTTTACACAAAGTCTACCAACTTAAATGTCAATTCCATCTAAAAAAATAAAACTAAAACACCTCCCCTGCAACCTCTAGACTGGTATTGAACCCAACAGCTGGGCACTATAGTCTAACTAAGTTGATAAGTAAAATTAAGATCATATTTAATCATAGAGAGCAGGAGCTGGTGATTTAGAGAAACAATAAATTGCACATACTGCATATTTTATTATATTTGAAAGAGTCTGGGGACTTTCCTGATGCTTCAGTGGTTAAGACTCCATACTTCCAACACAAGGAGCTCAGGGTCCCTGGTCAGGGAACTAAGATACCACATGAAGTGTGGTATGTTCAAGGAAAAAATAAATAAATTATATATATATACATATATATATATGAATATAGGCACAGGAATTCATAAAATTCAAATTAAATTGGATAAATAAATAGTATTATATAAGTTAAAACAGTTTAATTGTTCATGGATTTGGTAATAAACTTACAAAAGACATTCAAGATCAAGATCATAAATAAAAACTCACAGTATTAGGCCAACTTTTTGCATTCCTCTCTGTTTTCTCTTCAAATGTATTTCTTCTCTGATCTTACCCATATTACATCCATAAGTGTTAAATTTTACATAGCCACTTCTCTACTCCTTTGAACTAGACACCAATTGGCATTTGGCAACTCAGTCTTTTTAACTACTGCCAACATACTTCTTGCTTTGCCCAGTGGAGTTCTGGTTTATAGTTGTGCCCACTTTCACTTTCAATATGTTACAGAGTGATACCATTACTAAGTCAAGCAACTAATCATAGTATTTTTCTCAAGTAATGACATTTTTTTTAAGTAGAATTTTGCTTCTATTGATATATTAATTCAATTTTCTCCTCTTTATCAAAGTGGCTGGAGTAGCTGGTAGTGAAGATAGAATCAGAGGTATATTTGCAGTGTGAAACAGAAGGACTTGGATAAAACTGAAGGTGTTGCAGTCAGAAGGGAAGGAAATCCTTTTTCGTTGTAAAGTATTATCAGGACAACCTGGGGATTTTCCCAGCTGAGAGGCCTGAAGCTCTGTAGTTCTTTCAATATAACTATAGCAGATCTTTTCATAATCTTAGTGCACTCAACCTGCTCTGCCCAAGCTGTTTCTATTGATCAGAAAATAGACAGTGTTGCTTCAGACACAAGAAAAATATCTGCTCCAACAGTCTAGCAATAATGAAGTACAGGAGTTGCTGATGTATGGATCAAGTTAGCAATAAAAGAAGACGTTTTCTTAGTATAACAGATTGGAATTCTGAATCCAATTCCCCAATTATTTATTCAACAAGCAATTTTAAATGTGTTTATATACTGGATCCTGTTCTAGGACTTGTGGGTACTTTCCTGCTCATGTTATTGCTGTTCAGTCGCTCAGTCTTGTCTAACTGTGACCCCATGGACGGCTTCCTTGTGGTTCACAATCTCCTGAAGTTTGCTCAAGCTCATGTCCATTGAATTGGTGATGCCATCCAACTATCTCATCCTCTGTCATCTCCTTCTCATCCTGCCTTCAATCTTTTCCAGCATCAGGGTCTTTTCTAGTGAGTCAGCTCTTTGCATCAGGTGGCCAAAGTATTGGAGTTTCAGCTTCAGCATCAGTCCTTCTAACGAATATTCAGGGTTGATTTCCTTTAGGAATGACTGGTTTGATCTTGCTGTCCAAGGGACTTTCAAGATTCTTCTCCAGCACCACGGTTCAAAAACATCAGTTCTTCTGTGTTAAGCCTTCTTTAGTTCAACTCTCACACTCACATACTGGAAAAACCAAAGCTTTGACTAGGTGGAACTTTGTCAGCAAAGTGATATCTCTGCCTTTTAATACGCTGTTTAGGTTTGTCATAGCTTTTCTTTCAAGGAGCAAGCATCTTTTAATTTCAAGGCTGCAGTCACTGTCCACAGTGATTTTGGAGCCCAAGAAATGAAGTCTGTCACTGTTTCCATTGTTTTGCCCATCTATTTGCCATGAAGTTATGGGACTGGATGTTATTATCTTAATTTTTTGAATGTTGAATTTTAAGCCAGCTTTTTCACTCTCCTACTTCACCTTCATCAAGAGGCTCTTTAGTTCCCCTTCTCTTTCTGCCATTAGAGTGGTGAAATCTGCATATCCAAGGTTGTTGATATTTTCCCAGCAATCTTGATTCTAGCTTGAGCTTCATCCAGCACAGGATTTCACATGATGTACTCTGCATATAAGTTAAATAAGCAGGATGACAACATACAGTCTTTATGTACTCCTTTCCCAATTTGAAACCAGTCCATGGTTCCATGTCTGTTTCTTACTATTGCTTCTTGGCCTATGTACAGATTCCTCAGGAGGCAGGTAAGGCAGTCTGGTATTCCCATCTTTTTAAGAATTTTCCACAGTTTGTTGTTATCCACTCAGTCAAATGCTTTCACGTAATCAATGAAGCAGAAATGGATGTTTTTCTGGAATTCTCTTGCTTTTTCTATTTCAACGGATGTTGGAAATTTGATCTCTTCTTTCTCTGTCTTTTTAAATTTGTCTTGTACATCTGGAAGTTCTCAGTTCATGTATTGTTGAAGCCCAGATTGAAGGATTTTGAGCATTACCTTGCTACTCCTACTCATGTAGCCCTTACATAGTAGTTGGAGGAAATAGACAATAAATACTATGCACAATAAATGTTAAACTGTGTAGTGCTTAAGAAGGTAATAAGTGTAATAAAAACAAAAAATAGAGAAAGTATATTTTTCTGAGTGCCAGTAGGGAAAAGAAATTAATGTGTTCAGTCATGAACTACAGGAGAAGTGGGCATCAGGGGATGAGGTGGTTGTGTGCTTCACCAAGTCAATGGACATGACTTTGAGCAAACTTCAGGAGATGGTGAAGAACAGGGAAGCCGGGCATGTTGAAGTCCATGGGGTCACAAAGAGTTTGTCATGGCTTAGCCACTGTACAGCAGACATTAACTTGGAAGCAGGCAGGGACTAGCAATACTGGATAGCCTTCATCACATCCAGACCTGAATTGGCATGTGAAGGAATCCATAAAGCTGGTCATGGAGAGTCTTGTACCCATAGGCATATGGTTGCCCACAGAACCTGTATCCGTAAATAAAGAAATGCACCTTTAGGTGCAAATTAGGGCTTATCTAATTTGATTAGAAAAGAACTGCTGGAATGACTATTCTGATCTCTCTCTTCTGCTTTTTAATCTCTTGAGAATGCCACACAATGCCAGTCTCAAGGGAGCTTGAAATACAGGCTATAAAGACCAGACTTTCAGAGAAGAATGGAAAATAGAAGAGGAGGCCCCATAGGGTTAGAATATTGAAAGTGTCAGTCACTGAGTTACGGGAAAACTGCAAATTCAAATAAGTCATTCCAGGTTCATCTTACTATTGAATATGGTGGTCATGTTCTAAGCGTTAATAAAACAGTATACATTCATGCACTATATATCATCTACCATTTGTTTGTTTGTTCCATCACTAAGTCATATCCAACTCTCGTGACCCTATAAACTGCAGCACACCAGGGTTCCCTGTCTTTCACTCTCTCCTGGAGTTTACTCAAACTCATGAGTCATGGATGCTATCAAACCATCTCTTCCTCTGCCGCCCCATTCTCTTCTTGCCCTCAATCTTTCCAAGCATCACCATAAAACTTAGTAAACATGAAAATGTGTCTCTATTGGATAATAATTTCTGTTTATCAAACAACATGTTTGTGCAGAAATTTCTTCCCATAAGCCACTGATAAGCTGGCTATTTGTATACTTAAGCAGTAGAAATTAAACCATAAATTTTTATTTTTGGCACAATGTCACATAAATAATGTTTTTTCTTTCTTTTTCTTCATTTTAATTTTTTTAATATAATTTTATTTATTTTAATTAAAGGTTAATTACTTTACAATATTGTATTGGTTTTGCCATACATCTACATGAATCCACCACAGGTATACACATGTTCCCAATCCTGAACCCCCCTCCCTCTTCCCTCCCCATTATAGTAAAAAATAAAAAGATTTTCTTAATATAATTACGTAGTTATCTGAAAGCCCTGCTGGTTTTAAGAGTTAATATATAGAACAGGAATCATTGACCAAAAGTTGACCTAAATTAGATGCTATATATAGACCCTCATAGACCCTCTAATTAAAAAAAAAAGGAAAAGATATTCCTTCCTCATTTTGTCTTAACCTTAAAATAAAAAACATTATTTCATTTGGAATATCAATATATTAAACTATAATTATGAACAACAAAATATACTATAGTTTTATGATTCAATGAAGCACATCTATAAAATTAAAGTAAATTATTGTTCATACAGTACATTCTATGTTTATTCAATAAACATTGGAATCTTTAGTCAACACATTTAATACCAAATTGCCAAGGATAGTCAAGTGGGACTATATGAGACTCTGTCTTCAGAGATTTGAATTAATTCCTTGAAACCAACTTTAAATCTCTTATTTCCAGAACTATTACATGAGACAATTAAGCACACTTTTTCATTCATGCATTTTAGGTATTCTGCTACTTTCAGTTGATGACAGTATTAATGGATATAGCAAACTTAGTCTAATAGGAAAGATAAAGATAAAATACAACAGTGACGTAAAATGTAATGATATGGTAATGTGAATATGCTGAAGATGATACTAAAGCTTAATTTTTTAGAAAGAGTATTTTGTGTTAAAGTTACCTCAGAGATAAGTTAGAAAAAATAATTTAAACAATGACAACAACAGCATTTTGAGGAAAGAGAACAAGTTAAGCAATGCCAGAAAGCAGCAACACCCAACTCTGTGTAGGGAACTCAATAAATAGTTTGAGTGCTGGAGATTGATGTGAAATAAAAGAGTTACGAATAGAATGCTAACCAAAGAAAAGATCACAGGGTGTATTTTGTATTCTGTTAAATAGTATGAATTTTTCCTGTGGAACTTGGGAACCACTGAACTTTTTTTTTTTAATAAATGGCTTTGGCTGATTACTTATATTTAAAATTTAAATGTAATAAGATCTTAGAAGAGAAAATAACTTTAAGGAAATATGAAGAGAAGTAAGAGTTTAGTTGTATCAGTTCAGTTCAATTCAGTTGCTCAGTTGTGTCTGACTCTTTGCGACCCCATGAATCACAGCATGCCAGGCCTCCCTGTCCATCACCAACTCCCAGAGTTCACTCAGACTCGTGTCCCTCGAGTCAGTGATGCCATCCAGCCATCTCATCCTCGGTCATCCCCTTCTCCTCCTGCCCCCAACCCCTCCCAGCATCAGAGTCTTTTCCAATGAGTCAACTCTTCGCATGAGGTGGCCAAAGTACTGGAGTTTCAGCTTCAGCATCATTCCTTCCAAAGAAATCCCAGGGNCCCGGAGTTCACTCAGACTCACGTCCATTGAGTCAGTGATGCCATCCAGCTATCTTATCCTCTGTCATCCCCTTCTCCTCCCGCCTCCAATCCCTCCCAGCATCAGAGTCTTTTCCAATGAGGTGGCCAAAGTACTGGAGTTTCAGCTTTAGCATCATTCCTTCCAAAGAAATCTCAGGGATGATCTCCTTCAGAATGGAATGGTTGGATCTCCTTGCAGTCCAAGGGACTCACAATAGTATATCACAGGTTGACCACTAAACACTTTTCTGCTCTGGATAACAATAGATAGTTAACACACATGTACACATAAACACACGGCAAAAAAGTTTTCTACTTTTTAAAATATTCAGACAACTGTGGTGGAGGTATTATTAATATGCCCTGAATTATGGCAGCTAGTTTAGGGGATGCAAATAGCATCCTTACATAACAATATATTACTAGTGATTGCATAAGCAGACAGCAACAGTTATTTAACAATTTCTCATGTTTATTTAAAAAAATCTGTCTCTTTTTAATAAGCTGGGGTAACAGGATATATGTTCATCTGAGAATTCATTCATTCTTTTTTGATTAGAAGTTTTTGTATTTTAAAGGAATTTTCATGTTTTCCTAAATGCCTATGAAAAGCTAACCTACTAATAAAGGTCAAAAGTCAGATCTTCACAAGAAGAAAATTCGGTAAAGATGAAAGGAAAACATTGCTGTGACAAAGCTCCATAGCTGGAAGATAAAATTATTCTTTACTATTTTACTTGGTGAGTATTTATGGTGAATCACTGGAAAACAAATGATGCAATGGCTGGATGGCATAATCGATTCAATGAATATGAGTTTGAGCAAACTCTGGGAGATAATGAAGGACAGGGGACCCTGGGGTGCTGAAGTCCATGAGGTCGCAAAGAATCAGACATAACTGAATGAACAACAATAGATACACACAATGCAAGATTTACAGCTATTCACAGGAATGACATTTCCAATTGGCTATGGTTTAAAACAGTGACATTTTTCAAAAATCTCATTTCAAATATGGAACATTTTTTCACTTAAATATTCTCATGCATCAATAAAAATACAAATTGGTATATATAAATAGTCATTTCTATTAATACACATATTAGACTTGTGAATTTGTACCAGGAATGATCTTTCATAGGGTGGTGGATTGACCTCAGTTATCAATCTTACCACTTACAGTGCAATCGTTTTGGAATTTTGAAAGAAGTTTTAAAATATGTTTATCATTGTGGTGTTATTTATATCTTAGTATTTCATAATTTCAAGTTTGTTATTAGCTGTCTAATGTAAAAAATGAGAGGATCTCTATTCATATTGGGAAGAACCCCTGGAGAAGGAAATGACAGCCCACTCCAATATTCTTGCCTGGAGAATGCCATGGACAGAGGAGCCTGGTGAGCTATAGTCCATGGGATTACAGAGTCATAAATGACTTAGCAACTAAACAACTCTCTTCATAAAAATAAAGGACACAGATAACTAACAATGATGCTGATAAGAAATTTACTCAGTTTAGTTCAGTTCAGTCACTCAGTCGTGGCCGACTCTTTGCGACCCCATGAATCGCAGCAAGCCAGGCCTCCTTGTCCATCACCAACTCCCGGAGTTCACTCAGACTCACGTCCATTGAGTCCGTGATGCCATCCAGCCATCTCATCCTCGGTCGTTCCCTTCTCCTCCTGCC
>SJYV01007047.1:0-21629 GCA_006410875.1 Neotragus pygmaeus
GAAAAGACCCTGATGCTGGGAAAGATTGAAGGCAGAAGGAGAAGGGGATGACAGAGGATGAGATGGTGGGATGGCATCACCAACTTGAGGGACATGAGTTTGAGAAAGCTCTGGGAGTTGGTGATGGACAGGGAGGCCTGGTGTGCTGCAGTCCATGGGGTAGCAAAGAGTTGGACAGGACTGAGCAACTGAACTGAACTGAATCATCTTTATCTGTAGCCAGCGATGCATCACAGACAAGTCACAGCAGAAGTTACAGGGACAGTATTGGATGGGCAAATATCATGTGAATATTTGGGGAAGATAATGAGATTCCTTTACTCGTTCAAGATAAAAATATATTTTCCTTATAAGCTAAACTTCATGCTTTTTAATTGAATAAAACAAAGATTTTTTGGGATGAAAATTCTTGTTTATAACCAAATAGTTATCTGCAAATATTTATCTTTTAGCAAAGCTCTATAATGTTATTTTAAGGAGACAAAGAGTTTTATAACCCTACACTATGTGCTTATAACAAAGAAGGAAGTTACAAGTTACAGGAACTTTTTCAGAGAGGAAAAAAGCTTCAAAAGATAATAATAAAGATATGCAGATACGAACAGCCTAAAAGAATTACTCACATGGAATAAATATTAAATTTGCTTGGTAGGTTTAGAGAGTACATTATGTTGTAACTCATGATATACAGAAATAAAAATGCAAGCAATACATTCAAAATAGAATTCTTCCATTTATTTCCAAGATATAAACTGACATTCAAAGTTTTTAAAGGCTACACAGAAATATAAGTGGCCTCATGTGGAGTAAATATCATTTCTATTGTGAGTATGTAAATGTGTGTGAGAATGTAACTCAAAATTGTTAGTCAAGCATTTAGGGGTGACAGGATAAAAGTGTACATGCCATCAGGAAGAAAAAATGAAATAGTTTAACTACTGACTGTTAAAAAAACAACCCTTGAAAGCAACAATACCAGGAAAGCTGAGAGAAAAGGCTAAAATGATCCTTTTAATTTGCTGTTTGTAAATCTGTCCTTGATAGGCTTCAACAGAGTTAAATGTAGAGAAGATCTAGAAAATTCCTAGCTAATTTGAACATAGTAAGTAGTCAGTCTACATAAGTCATGTCCAAATATGGATAATTCTTTGGCTCAAATGTTTTCATTTGGACTGTTACATAAGACAAATTACCTAGCTTTGTTAACTATCTACTTTAGTATTAGAGAAGTAATAAAATATTAATATAAAGCTATCTATTTCAAATTACAAACTGGATATGTATACTTGAAGCCACATTGGGAATAATGGCATAAAAAAACAAAACAGTGATGATAATAGTAACATGCCCTTTTTTTTTAAAGATGCTATAATCCTATGAAAGGTTTTAACAGCTTTCCTAGAAAATTCATTTTACGTGGTATTCCTGATTTTACAAATCACCACAAGATATATTTCCATAATATGTCTTCAAATAAGAAGTACCAATTCCAAATTAATTGAGTATCTGGAAATTTAGTATTATATAGCTGTCTAGGGAATAAAATATATAGTAAAGCAAAGATTAAAATGATATGAAAAAATAAAAACTATGCTTTTGAGNAAATAAGAAGTACCAATTCCAAATTAATTGAGTATCTGGAAATTTAGTATTATATAGCTGTCTAGGGAATAAAATATATAGTAAAGCAAAGATTAAAATGATATGAAAAAATAAAAACTATGCTTTTGAGTCTTTCACATTAATGAAGATCTCAAATTTGAACTGATGATTAGGAACTTAAATTACAAAGACCATTGTCTTAGCACTGAAAGCTTATTTTAATTAGTCTTTACTATCATAAGTGTATTTTTTTTCTGTATCATGATAACATGATTTTGCCTATTTTTTTTTTGCTTCTGAATACATCTCATCTGTTCTGTTCAGTCGCTCAGTCATGTCCGACTCTTTGCAACTCCATGAATCGCAGCACGCCAGGCCTCCCTGTCCATCACCAACTCCCGGAGTTCACTCAGACTCACGTCCATCAATTTGGTGATGCCATCCAGCCATCTCATCCTCTGTCGTCCACTTCTCCTCCTGCCCCCAATCCCTCCCACCATCAAATTCTTTTCCAATGAGTCAGCTCTTCGCATCAGGCGGCCAAAGTACTGGAGTTTCAGCTTCAACATCAGTCCTTCCAATGAACACCCAGGATTGATCTCCTTTAGGATGGACTGGTTGGATCTCCTCACAGTCGAAGGGACTCTTAAGAGTCTTCTCCAACACCACAGCTCAAAAGCATTAATTATTTGGCATTCAGTTTTTTTATAGTCCAAATCTCACATCCATACACATCCGAAATGCAGTACTTGGATGCAATCTCAAAAATGAGAGAATGATCTCTGTTTGTTTCCAAGGGAAACCATTCAATATCATGGTAATCCAAGTCTATGCTCTGACCAGTAACATCGAAGAAGCTGAAGTTGAACAGTTCTATGAATACATCTAATTTCCCTTTAAAAATATGCGAAGTCTAACATCAAATAGTCTTTCAACTACAAGCTTCATAATAAGTACTGTAATTATTACTAATTTGTCCACCATTATTTATAGTATGACATTATATTTTCCTTAGGTACAATAGTGTTACTCTAAGAATACTGCATTCTAAAATAATGCAACTAATGTAAGAATGTCTATATCAGCTGATTTTTCTTCAGACTATACGTAAATAAACATTTATAATATGTAATCTAATTTTCCATTGACTTATATAATTAATAAATGGAAGACATAATCCTACAGAAAAATAACTTACAAAAATCCCCCAGACAAACCAATTTGATAAAAAAGGGATCAAGACAATGTGTAGAACTTGTTTAAACATAGCCAAGCACTTGTGTTGGTCCCCTGTATTTTAGTTTGTATCTTGTTATTGCCTCTAACAGAAAAGTTTGCACGATATAGAAGGTTTCTGCCCTTCTCTCTGGCTGCCCACTCGTGGTAGGCTCTGACTAAAGGTGGAGCAGGGAAGGTGTTAGCAATGAGATGGTCACACTACAGACTCAAGCCATCTTCTGATGGTCTTGGCACAGGGGTGACCAGAGAGCTATGTCAATCACAGCTTTGAAAATGCATAATAAATTAATTTTCAATTTCATATAGTTGGTAACAAGTACATGTCTGCAAAATAAATGGTGAAAGATGTCAGAAGTTGAATAGCTAGTAGCAAATGTGATGTGAAGCCGCTCAGTCGTGTCCAGCTCTTTGCGACCCCATGGACTGTAGCCTACAATGCTCCTCCATCCATGGGATTATCCAGGCAAGAGTACTGGAGTAGGCTGCCATTTCCTTCTCCAGGGGCTCTTCCCAACCCAGGGATCGAACCTGGGTCTCCCGCATTGTAGGCGGATGCTTTACCATCTGAGCCACCAAGGAACCAGTAGCAAAAGAAAGCATATAAAGGGAAGACAAATTGAAATATTTGGAACTAATATTCTTCATTTTCTCCAAAAGCTCTATTGCTTCTTCTCAAGGCTCATCCTTCAGTACAGGTGGAGAGGTATCTTCCTAATGTCTTATTTAAAGGGTAGTTTCCACTAATACTTCCCTCAAAGTTTCCAGGGAACTGTCACTTCCCATCCACCATAAAACTGCCACCATCAAGTCATTCTTTTGGCTCGGGCAAGTTGTGCACATGGGAAGGGGATGGGCCTACCCAGCTGGCAAATGGTGTGACTGCCAGACTCTACCCAGTTACTACTGCAGGAGAGCTGACAGCCGGGTAGGAGCAGTACAGATGCTCAAAACAAGTGCTCATTTTACAGTTTATAGGTTAATTTTATTCAGGGTGAAAGGGACAAATTTTTTCCCAACACATTTAAAATGTACTATTTTTTCATTTATGCATAAAGCAGTTTGCAGTAGGTTTATGTTTGGTTTGACAAAGTTTCATCACACTCAGAAGCAAGAATGTTATAAAAAAGGATTTCCCCATGCAATTTTGCTACAGAAACTCATTAAGAGTTGGAAAAAAAATCATAATTACTGTCTGAATGATCTCGCCATATTCTCAACTGTTTCTGAAGGTAGGAGTTATGGACTTACATATTTCCCCTTGTCCAAAGGGGTATTCTTAATAAGATATAGCTGTTAAAAATAAGTTTGTAAGCATACAACCATATTTTCCTAATTATTTCTATAATTTCTACATATAAATAATTTGTATAATTTCACTAAACCATAGCTTCATTAAAATCTGCTTTTAAAATAATTATTTTTTTCTAGAAAATATCAATGTCTATCAATAGAGAACAATGCTAAAGAAATTTCACAAATTCATTTTCTATGGAGAAAAAGAGGTATAATATATTAAGTTTTAAACAAATGTGTCAAACTCCATTCAGTTTGGTATTTCGCAAGGTATTAAAAACTTTTTATGAATTTATTGATTTATGAGATACATTTGTATTCTAAATAATTGCAAACAGAAAACCTCCTGTAAGGCAAGTCCCATCAGTAATCCATGATTCATTATCACAACTTTAATTGGCACAACTCTTGAAATTCTGGGACCATATGGAAAATAATGAGTCCTAATAGGTCTAAGGTGAGAAAATGGCAGGGGAGTAAGCAAGGAAGGAAACTGTCAACTCAGAATGCTTAGCGACTGCAACATGATTTCCCTAGAGACCTAGAACAATGTGCTCTCAGTTTTACTGGTCACGCTATCATATAACTGAACTGCGTATTATTTTTCATTCTGTGAGACAAAGATTAAAGTGAAAAAACAAAATGAAACCAAAAACTGGTTTCCATAATTAAAAATGAAATTGGCTGACTGTTAATAAAAAAGGCAACAATTTAGAGTTACCATAACAACCTGAGGCAACTGTTGACTGACACTGCAATCTGCTGCATTTTTATAAATAGCAGTTGATTTTCCCTCTTTCAACTAGTTTTAGTGTTTAGTTGGAGCTAATAGAACAACTGTACTTTACAACTATTTCCCTCATCTGGCAATGTACCTCTTCGTTGCTGTCACCACCGTAAAAATCCTCCTCTGTTTGGGTGTCACTCCTTGTCACACTGGTATCTTCTTTTAGATCCAAAGTAAACGGGCACCCTTCTGGGGACATACTCTGAGTCTTTCCATGAGGTGCTGACCGTGGTCTGGATGAAAAAGTGAAAACATCCTTTGGAACAAACTGGGTTTCCTCTGTCTGTTGATCCTGTTCACTTTCCTTGCTGGCTTCTAGCCACAGGCATGAAGTATGGCAGGAGTCTTCATCCAAAAGTAGAGACTGTGTGGTAGAGGCCAAATAGGGGATGTGATCGCCATTTTCAGGAAATACCCACTCATCTGACAATTGCAAAAGATGACAGAAGTTAGAGTAGTGTTCCATAAGTGTTATATTAGGCAGGTGGTTAGTGTAACACCTCTTGTTCCTGAAACAGGTTTATCAAATAACACAAAAGCCAAGGAAGGTAATTTATCCCCCATCTTGTAACCTGCTAAACTTTTAACCCACAGTTAGTGCTCAGGGCTATGGGCAACTCATTTGTACTTACTTCCCCTCCATCTGAGTTGAAACACTGGCCAGGAAATTTGAAAGTCTGAAATAATTATCACCTATCTTGCAGCAAGTTTTTTATAGCACAGTCTCATTAATTTGATAATCCAGAGGGGGGAAATTTTCCAAATTTAAAAGGGTTTGAGTTAGGAATTTCTTTTAACTTCAGGAGGACAGAGTACTTAAGCTCTTTAAATAAAATGTCTGGGTCTTGTTCAGATTATAAAACTGCAGGAGGAGAAAAAAAACAAACTACAAAAAGCTGACAGTTTTTCCCTCTGCATTCTACTGATTGGAATAAGACAATTCATAAATTAAACTGAGAAGACCTGTCAAGTAATAGTAAATCCACAGAAATATTTGTTAGTGTGACTGGTGAATTCTGCCGCTGAAAAGGACCTTTGGATTTAATTTTAATTTTAGGAGTGAATGTTTTGATATGAAAATCTTTTCTGCACATTTTTGTTTTCTTTAAAAATACTATATACCACCACGAAGATATATTGTTATCAAAACTTTAAAAAAATTAGTCTTTTACTCAATATTGGGATAGATCTTATAACTTCATGACCACAAAAAACTTGAAAAAAATTTTCTATAAAAAGCATTATTAAAAGCAGGATTACTTTCTTTAGAATGACATCAGGAAAAGTTGAGCATTTTCTCAACTGAATCTGATTTTTTAAAAAAATTTTTTGCTACACTTGTTTTTTGTCAATGGTCAAAATCTTACAAGAACTTGTGTTCTGCAGAACCACAATGCAAACATGTTAATTTTACTCCTGATTCTTGAATCATATTATGTTCATATCATAAGAAGAATATCCAAGAGCTAAGACTGGCTAACTTGAAACTTCAAAACTGATACTAAAAAGTCAAAAGCAACAAACAAACAAAAAGGCCTTTAATAAAAATTAAATTGATGGCACATATAAAACTGTATTCTTCTCAAGTGAATTCATCTGTTTCTTAACTTATGACTATGATTATATAACATAACTTGCCTATAAAAGGGCTATAAATATGCATTTTTTAGATAAAACCGATTAAGGACAAGGCATTTCCTTTTTCTATAGGTAAATGGACAATAGTAGGTTGAATCTGCTTCATCGACCATGTTCACAGCAAATGCGGAGACTCTTGAGTCAGCATGTTGTGAGTGATAGTCGTTCAGTCGTGTCCAACTCTTTGCGACCCCATGGACTATAGCCCGCCAGGCTCCTCTGTCTGTGGAATTCTCAGGCAAGAATACTGCAATAGGTTGCCATTTCCTTCTGTGGTGGATGAAATTAATAGATTCACTGGCTTGTCCTCTTCTGGACAGCAAACTCTGCCTGGTGCTAAGTGTCTAGCAGGTGCTTTGTAAACACGGTAAATGCTTTAGTAAATGTTGAGTAAGATTACAAAAACCAATGTGTTTTGTTATGTACAGGAGTATGTAAAGAAAATGGGAGGAAAAGATCTTGGGAATCTACTTTAGGTAATTAAACAACTTGTATGACCTAGCACCAAACATATTATTAACTGTCAAAAAAGTCAAAGTAAAAGAGGTGTTTTCACACTAAAAGAACTCTAATTATCTCACTACCACGTGCTTTTTTGGAATTTGCAGTTTTACTTCAAGTATTTCCATATCAATTGTAATGAATAATTTGGTATGTTTTCTTAGGAAAATATGTAAATTACTGTGTAATCACAATATTGCAGCAAACAAGATAAATGCAAGAATGATCACCTAAACATCTAATTAGTTTTTCTACACAGTCAGATTTATGCTAGAGACACTAATTGCGCCTAACATTTTAATGAAGGCTTCAACACTGCATAAATAAGACTGACAAACTACAACCAATTTTCATTTATTTTCTTTTTTCCCTAGCTCAAAAACAATTTGCTTTTGTAAAACTACCACACACCTGCTAGGCAAGATATGTTGATAGGCTCAATGCACTATACTCCAAAATCTCCATTATAAAGAGGACTGGAGAATTGCAACAATAGATAATCTTTGGGGAGGGTGACTATGTCATAGATAATCTTTTGGGAGGGTGACAATATCATGTTAAAACTTTACAGAGTTTTAAACTTTTATTCTGAACAGGGTAACTTGTGCATTAAAATTTGAAAATAAAAACACTCTTTCATCCATTAAAGTCCAACATAAAACTGAGTTAAAAAGAGATTAAAAAAAAAAAACAGATTTTAGGAAAAGTCTGTATCATGAATTTTCAAAATGCTCAGGCTTGAAATATTTAACATATCCATATATTATTAACTATTTGCAATTATGGTATAATAAAGATGCTAACCTGCTTCATCAGGAGACTGGGGTACTGGATAGCTGGGGTTCAATGTCTCTGCTCTTTGCTGGGACATAGTGGTGAGGATAGTTGCTTTATGTTCATCACTCCTGTTATTGTCTGAAGAACTGCCTTTAATGGGATAAATATTTTCTTCTATATTACTTCTTTTTACACATGTAAATTAATTTTTGAAAAATGGCATTTGGTATACTTTTCTATATGATTATTAAAAATAAAGTTTGATGTGACAATATAGATTACATGCATTTTTTTTCCAGTAGAATATTTTAAGATAAACCCAGTTGCATTTTTTGTAGAGGTTTATCTTAAAATTCCTTGATATTTGCATGGGGACATTTTAAATTTAAGTTTTATGATATGTGATAAAAGGAATTCCAAAAACCCATATAATTTTTAAAAGGTCCTATATTTTTCCCTTAGGTTCCATGTAAAATGGAGTGTGTTTTTTCTAAATGACAATTCTTATTGAACTCAACTCATTTAAACAAAGCTTGTTCCTTTAGCACCTTAACAAAAATGGATACAGGCATTGCAGAAGTAATTTTTCTACCTACTATTTTATAAAAATAATATGAAACCTAGCAAGCACAATTTTGGCCTCCCCAAGAAAGCTATACTTTCGAGAAATTATGCTAACAGATATATATAACATAAGATTCTGGGCTTGATTCAGGATAGACTAATGCATGTGTATACAAATTTGTACATACCTGACTCAAATCTAGTATTTTAAGGAATAACAATTAATAGAATAGTTGACTATATCTCTCTAAAGCTTTATTGGTTGCAAAGAGTTGAAACTTTAATCTACATTATAATAGACGTCAAGAAGTCCAAAAGGAGAGACAGCAAATATAAAAACAATCTAAAATGGGCCCAATTTAAAAAGAAGAGAC
This sequence comes from Neotragus pygmaeus, assembly GCA_006410875.1. Taxonomy (NCBI): domain Eukaryota; kingdom Metazoa; phylum Chordata; class Mammalia; order Artiodactyla; family Bovidae; genus Neotragus; species Neotragus pygmaeus. Next base: position 8,776 of record SJYV01007047.1, read on the forward strand.
ATAAATGAAACATGAAAAATTATGAGTTAAGTTCAATTTTAGTAAAATCTGCAGGCAGGAATCTCCATCAAATTTGGGCCATTTTTAAAAATCAATAATTTAAGCTTATTCAGCCTTTGAGAGTAGAAGTAGGAAGTCCTTTACTTTTGTGGCACTGTCTATTTAATCCAACAAATCTCTGTTAGGGCTCTAGAGCAATTCTTTTGTAGAAAATTTGATTTCCATAATCCTTGTAGAACAGACATTTATATTTTAAATGAATTGGTTCATAATCCTTTGAAATTTACAACCTGCAGAGAGAGATTCCATTGCTCTGAATAATATACAGATATAAGATAGCATTGAATTAGTGCCATACCGTTGGGTGTCTCTGTCTTTTCTCTGCTGGTGCCTTTTAACCGTAATCTTCTCCTGTTATTATTCTTATCGGCTGATGGTTCTTGAGGGGGATGTGGATGCATAATATGCAGACTGGCTGGTACATTTTCATATCAAAGAACAAAAAGCCAGAACAGAAAGTACTATAGTTTGAAATAAATTCTAAATGTAATTATAGTCATAATGAGAATGTTCATGTATCATTTTGACAAAATGTAAAGCTGTATAAAAAACACAACTTATTTCTTTATAGGAACTAGCTATTTATTTCTATTTCCAATATTAGAACTATATCAGGTTTTCAAAACTACTAATGTATTTTATTCATGTAATGTAACCATATAGAGAACTAGAAATAATTTAGATTAATGCTAATCATACAACATGCTATATTAGAAAACATAAAAAAATGAAATCTATGGCCAATGCAAAGAAATTATTTTTTTCCTTTAAAAGAGTGTGGCCAGCTATCATTCAAGAAGCACTTAGAGGGTAATTTCCAGAAGAACCCTGGAGAAGTGAGATCAATCTTGAAGAATTCTTAATTTCTGTAATAATAATATTCATAGCAGCAGCATTTGATATTTACTGAACACTTACATTCTTGGCACAATACAATGAGCTTGACTGACTGTCCTCACTGAATCCTCAAATTGACCCTTTAAGGCAGCTGTTATTTCCTATTACTACTAGTGATAGTAGTAACTGTATCCTTACTGATGAGGAATCTGAGGCTCGTAGTTTTTAAGAAAATTGATCAAGGTCTCACAGACAGTGATAAAACTGGGACTGAATATCTGTTATTAATGTCCTCATCTCAGTTTTATATTTCAGTGGAGATACAGTCTCTAACAGTGATCATTAATTTATAAATCAAATGAACCCAAATGCCTCTCCCCTTTTCAATGCTGATAAAAGTCAGACCAGTAAAAGTGGACAAACGGACAGGGAGTGGTAAGCCTTGGATTCTGATTTCAGTTCTTTCCAATAACTACCAAATGCAAACAGATTGCAAATCACTTAGTCTGTCAGCCCCGAACTCTCAATCTTATATAACTTGGGATAAATGTCTTTTCTTTACTAATGGGGCTATTTTTTGTTACAGGGATGGAAAATAAAGAGCACTTTACAAATGGAAGATTAATTAAAAGACAAAACTAAGAAAACTTAAAATGCACGTGGGGTTTGCAAAACATAGCAATAATTGGACACTACACTTTATCACTCATCACCAGAAAGTAAAAACATGGGGTACTATAGCCATGTAAAATAACAATAAATAGAATGATAGGTTCCAGAAGATTATATATATATATATATATAAAAGCACACTATTCTAAACATATTTCAATATCTACCACCATTTTCATTTTCAAATGATAATTCTCTGAACTTAAGATCTAATCAAGAATATAACTATGACTTTCTTATTAACATTTCTCACTGTTTTCAAAAGCTATCAACCTTTATGCAGAACTCTTACCAAGAACAGGTACAGTATGCTTTATTTGGCCAATATTTTCTTTATCTCCTTGTGCCTCAGACTCAGATAACAGCAAGGTTGACATTTCTGCACTGTTAACACACTTCTCTACTGTAGACTGCTGGCATAATCGGTTACTTTTGGACCCAATAGATTTTACTGTCTATAAGGAAAAAAAATTAATTTATATTTTAAAATATAGGAACTGCATTTATTTCTTATAGAATCTACATAGAAGAAATAATAGTTGGACAAATAAAGTAAGGTTCAAAAAAAAACACAAAAGGAATGAGAACATTAAAAAGTTGGAGAGGGAAATTATGGTAGAAAATTAGAAAGAAATGGAAGGATAAATATAATGTGACATAAAACAGAAGACAAGCAAATCTTATAGAAACATAAATTAAAATGTGCTTATTTGGCACACTCCATCTTTAGTAGGTAGGAGTTGAAATGAAAATCACTGTGTATGTCAGATACTCAGAGGAAACTAAAAATAAAAATATAACATTTGAGAATCTGTTCATTGTAAGGTATCTGGTGATGATCCAACTCCTTTTTGAAGGAGACCACAAAATGTGCTCACATATATTTGTCTTTAAGTTTTGTGAACATATTTAATGAAAAGAATACTCACAATTGTTGACTGTGTTGACATGACAGAAAGAAAAAAGTTTTGGGGTCTTCTAAAATCCAGAATTTCTGTTCCAAATTTATTCAAGACTTATGCTTTTGGCATGTAGTCTCTCTCCCTTCCTTTTCCTTTCTGAATGGGAGAAATCCCTTCCCCTCCCATACCACCCATGCTTAGATAAGCTCTTCAAACCTTGCTCCTACCTCACTGGATAGCCTCATGTTATTTCTTCTGCCAGAGAGTGGAGGTGGTCCAAGAACTTTGGATCCAAAGGCAATATGACAAACATCTTGATGTTTACTGTTCCGCATGCTAACTGTTCCTCTGTTAATGAACTGATCTGTTTTGTAAAAGGAAGGTAATAATAGTCCATTAATGGTCATGATGGCAAACATTATGTTCCAGTATTTCTGAATCGAGGGGACATATGATCTGAATCCTCCCCTACTTTAACCTACCTACCTTTCCAGGGCACTTACAAAAGCACAGATACTGAGGTCCAACATCAGATCTATCAGATACGCATTCAAGAATTAGAATTTTTTTGGGAAGTCAAGAAATCTATAATCTTCACAGGTTCCCCCAAGTGGTCTTTGTGCTAAGTATCTTTTGAGAACCTCTACCACAAATGTTTTTCCTCATTAAAAAAAAAGAAAAAAAAGAAAAGGAAGCTACTGAAAAATATATTGTTTTTTCTCTTTAAGGAAATAATTAAAACTAACTCAACTGAACAAGTATTTTAGCACTCAGGCATTTCCTAGAAGTTGTCAGTGACACAAAATGGATAATACACATTGCTTGCCCTCAGGGAGTCTGAAGGGAAGTGATAGTATATATAGGTAAACAGGGAGCTACAACATAAGGAAGACCAGTGAGAATCAAGAGGAAGTGACTTCTTGAATAAACCCTGAATGAATGGTAAGATCTCAAGAATAAGAGATATATAGGCTAGTGGCTCAGATGGTAAAGAATCTGCCTTTAATGCAGGACACGCAGGTTCGATCCCTGGGTCGAGAAGATCCCCTGGAGAATGGTATGGCAACCCACTCCAGTATTCTTTCCTGGAGAATCCCATGGACAGACTAGTCTGGCAGGCTACAGGCTACAGGGTGGCAAAGAGTCAGACACGACTGAAGCAACTTACCACCACGTGTCCAAGGCAGAAGAAAGTAACTGAATACAGGTATAAAAGAATAAAAGAGTAAGGTATGTTTGGGGAATAATAAAATCACCAGCCTAGCTGAAGAATAGGGTTGGGTCACAATGAAAAGGGCCTTAAAATTATAACAGCCTATTCTAAAACTGGTAGGCAATCACAGAATAGGTAGTGAATCACTAAAGGTTTTTGATTCAGGGAATCATCTCCACTGAAATGCTGGAGAGGGGGTGGAGAAAAGGGAGCCTTTCCACACTGCTGGCGGGAAATTGTAAATTGGTACAGCCATTATGAAGAACAGTATGTGCTGTGCTTAGTAGCTCAGTTGCAACTCTGCAACCCCATGGACTGTAGCCCGTCAAGATCTTCTGTTCATGGGGATTCTCCAGGCAAGAATACTAGAGTAGGTTGCCATGCCCTTCTCCAGGGGATCTTCCCAACCCAGGGNGAGGCTCCCGGGAGGGGGCAGCTCTCCAGCGGCGGCTGCTGCAGGGGGGAGGGGGGGCGGATACAGATTTACAGCCGCGTGCCCGAGGCTAAAGTGCTTAACCCGGAGAAATTTTCCTGGACTTTGAAACTCTATAGGCGACTAACCAGAATAGGGTCCCCTTGGGTTTAAAAGGGAACTTTTAAAGGAAAAGAAAAGCAGTCCGAGTTGACACTTGGGATCGGAGTTGGGGTCGGCGGAGGCGAGCTCGTCTCCCGCGCGTGCGACTGGCTGGAGCGCACAGTTCGCGGCCGCGCGCTTGGGCCCCGAGGCCCCTAGGCTACGGCCGCAGCGCAGCGGCCCGGAGCGCAGGCCCAGGGGGCGGGGAGCCGCCGCGGGCGGGCGGGCACCCAGAACCCTACGACAGCGGCGGGTCTCCGGACCCACCCCATTTCCTCCGGGGAACAGCCCGGGAAGGGAGTTTTAGGGCTGAGACACACTTTGCCGCCTCCTACGGGGTGCAGATGGGGAGGGGGTGCTTTAGAACGACACCTGCCTCCCTTCCTGCGGGTCGCAGCCTGCGGGCGAGGGGCTCGTGCTGTGAGAAGCCCTCCCCCTCCCGCGGGGCTTTAGGGCTGTGGCCCCTCCTGATGGGAGATGCACGTGTCGTCCGCGAAGCTCTGGGTCCCAGAACCCACGGTAGCCCCTCGCCTCCCAGCGGTCGGGGGGGATCCGGAAGGAGTCCCCGCCTTGAGACTGCCTCACCCCTCCAGGTAGCCGTAGGGGTAAGAGTCGAAACCCACTCGTCATGTCTCTAGAATGGAGTTTGGGGACCCGGACGGCATTTCCGAGCTGAGCGCCAAGAGCTGTGGAGCTGGGCCACAAAAAATAAATAAAAGTAAACAACCTATATGGCTGAAAGTTACTAAATACACTGTGCTTGGACTGAAGCCAAATACCTCAGTACTGAAGCATTCTCTTTCCCCCAGCAACGATATGAAGACATTATTATTGACCTAAAACGTAGATGGGTTTTGGAACCTTTTAATCTGGGAGTTTCCACTGTTAAGCCTGGTAGGGAAATGGAGCCTCGGTGCTGCTCGTCCATCCCTTAAATGTGAGGGTCCAGGACCTCCCCAGACTGCCCTTCCTCTTCATGTGGAGGGTCAGAGGGCAGGAGTTCTAAGATCAGGAAGGCAGGGACGACCCTTCCCATCCCAGACTCCTGGAAAGGGGAATGGGGGCCCCTGCTGGAGAAACCCTGGAGTGCTTATTTCGCAATAGGCCTTTGAATAGGGAGGGTTGGGTTTAAATAAACAAAAGGTTCTGTTGCACTGCTCTTGCTGGTTTTTGAAAATTCAGATGCAGTGAATGGGTTTAGGTGTGGACGTGCTTTCCTGGAACGAGACACCTGCCAGCTGCAAGGGAACCGCAGGGACAGCCCAGCACCACTTCCTGATTCCAGGGCCCCGGAGGGGGACGCAGGGACAGGCCTTGCTGCCTGCCTGGCCAGCAACGGGCTGAGGTCCGAGTAATCCTTCCGCTGCCATCGCGGTCAGAAGCGGGCCGCTCTGCCACACTGTTTGGAATGAATGCAAACAGGGAAAAGATTAAAAATAATCAAGGACGTGATGTGACCGTGGTCAAGAGGAGGGCTGGGGAGCAGGGGATGACAGCTTCTACACTTGAGGGTTAGCGGAGTGTTGGCTTTATGATCTTACAGGGAACTCTTTTTGGGGGGAGGGGTGTATACTCACTCATGTGGACTCTTTGCGACCCCAATTTTCCCAGGTGGTACTAGTTGTAAGGAAGCCACCTGCCAGTACAGGTGGACATAAGAGGTGTGGGTTCCCTCCCTGGGCTGGGAAGATCCCTGGGAGGCGGGCAGGGCCGCCCACGCCAGTATTCTCACCTGGAGGATCCCAGGGACAGAGGAGCGTGGCGGGCTGCAGTCCTCAGGGCCGCACAGAGCTGGACATGGCTCGGGCAACACAGCACGCAGCCAGACCCTGACAGTAGCCCGCCAGGCTCCCCTGTCCCCGGAATTCTCCGGGCAAGAATCCTGGAGTGGATTGCCATTTCCTTCTCCAGGGGATCTTCCCGACCCAGGGATCGAACCTGAGTCTCCTGCATGTGCTGCATTTCCAGAGGATTCTTTACCACACTGCCTCCTGAACTCTACATATCTGCTTTATGTGCTTTTCTATATCCTGCGTGCTGAAGTCCAAAATTTTAAAGAGTGGGGTGGGAGGAAGGAATTAAGAACAGGCTGTGGCTTGTGATGTGACTTCCGGGCGATCCAGTTGCTTCGGCGAGACAGATTCAGGAATCTGAAATGCTTGCGGGGGGTGGAACTCCAATTCTGCCTCTACCTGGGAATGTGGGCTTCGCCAGGACCTAACTCCTCATCTAACTGGAGATAACAGGAGTCTAGATTCCTAACGTTGCTGGGGGATTAATGAGATCTGCAGAAGGAGGCTGGCCCGGATCTGGCTCGAGTGCAAACCCGCTGGGGTCACCTTTGCTGTTGCAGAATCTCCACCAAGGAGCACGGGGTCACGGGGCCTCACGGTTGCCTCCCGAGGTGTGACGGAAATGGCGAAGCAGACAGTGTGTGCTGGAGAAGTGCGGGCCGCAGCTTCCATCCGACTTCCTGGGCGGGGTGGCGGGGGAGAGTCTGCGCTTGATCCCGATCCAGTCCACCCTGACTGTTCGTGGAGAGTGAAACTGGGCCCAGGACAGGAAGGCCTGCATCCAGGGCTACAGGAAGGGGTGCGACATTTCAGCGACCTGTCCAGCACCACCTGGGGAGCTGTGTCCGGTTCACAGGCCCCCTCCTTCAGGCGTGGCTGGAGGCAGCAGCCTCTCCTCCGTCCCCCCAGAGCCGCTGCAGGGAGAGACCCCCGCCTAAGGCTGCTTATGCGCCTGGCGTGGCTGCCTCCACTCCCCTCCCGTCCCCTCCCCTCCCCGGGCTCAGAAATTGTAACTGGGGTTTATATTTCGCGTGCTCCCTGAGGTGTTTCACGTGAACTGCATGCTTTTAATAAATAAAAAATAGAACTAAGAAAAAAGAAGGCAGAGGTGTGGGTTTCTAGTGTTGTACATGTTCTAAAAAGCAGCCCCAAATGCTTTTTGCCAGGGGCTCGAACCAGAGCCCACATGAATTCTGGAATCTGTTTCTTAACAATAAATTCCTGGGCCAATCTTTAAACAGTGAGGAACTAAAAGAAACACCCTATTGGCGAAAGCAGAAAAGCAAGTCCAGGCCGGGCCCCACTGTGCCCTTTTTTTTTTTTAAGAATTCAGAGGGAAAACCTTTTTGGGAGCAGAGTTTGCCGTGCCCTCTTCTCTCACTGTGCCCCTTACCTTTGGTGGAAATTGTGAAAGTTAAAAGATGGAGCAAAGCAGGACCTTGACTTAATTAGAGGTTAACAGAAGCAAGGGAGTGGAGGAAGCTTAGATGCTCACACAGCACATTCTAGGTACTAGTGCTGCCCTGAAAAACCTGCGTAACGTTATGACAAAAAAGAAGATGGCTTTTCTGCTTGGAAGTTGCAGAGCCTCTAAATACAAGTGCTGGGGTTTCTTTCGGGCTCTCAGGCCCTTGGACTGGGGTGTGTGGCCTCGGGGGTCCCTGGGTGAAGGCCCCTCTGGGGAACCCAACTCCTTAGATGCTGACCAACCTGTGCCCGGCCCATCCCCAACAGACCTCAGCCCCAGGAGGATTCTGGAAGGTTCTCAGCGCTGGCATGGACTGCCCAGAAATGCTGTGAGCCCGGGGTGATGGGCGCAGGTTTCGCTTGCAAGCTGCCATTGCCTCTCTCTGGGGAGCTGGGGACAAGGGAACGCCGGGGACAATGGGCCTTGCCTCTACCTGGGTCCCCCACCACCACCACACACACACAGACACACACACACACACACACGCACGCACGCACGCACGCACGCACGCACTGAGCCAGCCGGGCCCAGGCCCACCCAGGCCCGCCTCGGGCTGCACTGGCCTCTAGTGGCCGAGCACAGCCTCTGCCCCAGCAAGCTCACAGCCGGCAACAGGCCCGAGCCCTGGGGGGTGAGTGCACCCGTGCGCCCTGCAGCCCTGAGTGTGGGCAGCGCCTGCTGGCCCTGAGCAGGCCACACCACACTCCCTGGGGCTCTGGGGACTCTGCAGGGTGAGGGGGCCAAGCTCTGGGGACCCCTGACCAACTGAAGTCCATACCTCACAGCACGGGGCGGGCATTGCTGGAACTCACACTCCAGCTTCTCATCCAGTCCAGTCACCAGTTCAGTTCAGTTCAGTCGCTCAGTCGTGTCCGACTCTTTGCAACCCCATGGACTGCCACACGCCAGGCCTCCCTGTCCATCACCAACTCTGGGAGTTTACCCAAACTCATGTTCATCGAGTCAGTGATGCCATCCAACCATCTCATCCTCTGTCATCCCCTTCTCCTCCTGCCTTCAATCTTTCCCAGCATCAGGGTCTCTTCCAATGAGTCAGTTCTTCGCATCAGGTGACCAAAGTATTGGAATTTCAGCTTCAGCATCAGTCCTTCCAATGAATATTCAGGACTGATTTCCTTTAGGATAGACTGGTTGGATCTCCTTGCAGTCCAAGGGACTCTCAAGGGTCTTCTCCAACACCACAGTTCAAAAGCATCAGTTCTTCAGCACTCAGCTTTCTTTATAGTCCAAATCTCACATCCATACCTGACTACTGGAAAAACCATAGACTTGACTAGATGGACCTTTACTGGCAAAGTGATGTCTCTGCTTTTTAATATGCTATCTAGGTTGGTCATAACTTTCCTTCCAAGGGGTAAGCGTCTTTTAATTTCATGGCTGCAATCACCATCTGCAGTGATTTTGGAGCCCAAAAAACAAAGTCTGCCACTGTTTCCATTGTTTCCCCATCTATTTCCCATGAAGTGATGGGACCGGATGCCATGATCTTAGTTTTCTGTATGTTGAGTTTTAAGCCAACTTGTTCACTCTCTTCTTTGACTTTCATCAAGAAAGTGACCTGCGCGGGCAGACAGGAAGGCCCAGATCAGTGCCTGAGCCCCTGGAGGAGGCCGGCTGGTCTAAAGGAGGTGCCCAAGGACCGAGGAAGCCCCAGATGGCACGAACAGAGCTGATCGGGAGACCGCTCCGTGCGTGGCCATGAGCGGGGCCTGCAGGCACCACCTGCAGATCCGGCATCTCCCCAGAGTCCACGCAGTAGGCGACCCTGTCTGTTCCTATTATCATTATCATCATCATTGTCGTTTCCTCCCCCCACCCCCCACACAGATGCCATCACAAAGCCAATTCAGGGGAGCACTGCTGTCTGCTTTATTTTTCCCCTTCCCGTACCTCCCTTCTTCATTTTTTGAGATATATTTTATCACCCTTTTAAAAGTGTACAACCCAGTGCCTTTTAGTTTATGCACAAAGCTGCACGACATCACCACTCTCTAACTCCAGAATGCTATCATCACCCTGGAAAGAAGCCCATACCTGTTAGCTGGCTCTCCTCCCCCTCTCGGCCCCACCCCTTGCAACCACGATCTGCTCTCTGTCTCTGTGGATCTGCCTGTTTCAGATACTCGTGTCAGTGGAGTCACACAGCACGTGGCCTCCTATGTCTGGCTCCATCCCCGTAGCATAATGATTTCAAGCACCGCCTGGGTTGCAGCAGCACGTGTCGGTGTTTCGTTCATTTTTATGGTTGAGTAATGTTCCATTGTGTGACTAGGCGATGGCGTGTTTATCCATTCATCCCCTGACGGATGTTTGGGTTGCTTCCACTTTTTTGATTATTTTGAATAACCACCTTTCCTTTTGAGTGGAAAAGTGCAAGCATGTCACTCCTCTCTACAAATTTGCACTCAAATTCTTTTTTGAAAATTTTCTCTATTTTTATACTTTGACAAAAATAGGGCCACAGCCATGCTGTCGTCAATGGCTCACAGGGGACTTTCTTAGGGACTTTCCTTGGTTCCTGCTGGGTAAAGGGAGTGCCCCAGGCAGGACTGGGGAGAGGCCAGGCAGCTGGTGGCCTCTGCTTTTCTGCCGCCTCCCCAACACCATCACCTTCCCCCTCATCACTGACCAGCAATGTCAGGGGACCCTACAGCTGCTGAGTACCCAGCCCCGGGCTTCCCCTTTCCTTCATGCACGGACTCATTCGTCCAGTGTCCACTCAATACCATGGTGAACGCAGCAGGCAATGTCCCGCCCTTGTGGACAATTATTGTCATGGGAGGATACAGGCAGTAAAAACAAAGAAATATTCTTCAGGCCAAGGATAAACAGTAGAATAGCGGGGAGAGAGGGGCAGGAGGGCTGTTTGGGGGAGGTGATATGGAAAGGCCCCCTGGCCAGGTGACAAAGGGCCAGAGGCTGAAGGGGTAAGGCCCCGGCCTTGGGAACATCTGGGGGAAGCAGAGTCCAGCAGGGAAGACGGCAAGTGCAAAGGCCCTGAGGCAAAAGCGTGTGTGCTGGGGTTTGTGGCTGGTGAGGGTGGAGGATGGGGAGTGGCCAGGGTCCTGTGGACCACTGTCAGGGCTCTGCTTTTCCCTGGGGTCTGCTGGGAAGGCAGCAGGCAGCTGAGCACAGGAGAGAGCTGACGGAAGCTGTCAGACCAGCACGCTGCCTGATGGAGGTGGGTGGGGAGGACCTAGGCGTCCTGAGTGGGATGCCACGGAGCCTGTCTGTCTCCACTGAAGGGCCGCGGTGCCTCAGCTCCAGCACTCGGGGGGAAGCGTGATGAGAAGTGGGGGCTGCGGGGAGGTGAAGGTGGATAAGACCCCGAGTCTCCCTCGTGCAGCTCCCACCTCCCTCTTGCAGGGGAGGCGGGGACGGGGGACACCCCCTGCTTTGTGTATTTCTCTCGCTCAAGTTGTAAAACTTTTCCAGGTTGTGGGGGAGATGGGCACGTGACGGTGGGCAAGGGAGTCCATTCGCGATGCTACAGGAGTGACCCAGAGGAGGCGAAGACAGTCCCCAACCCTAGTTATATCTTCTTAACACACCCTGGGGTCCAAAGCCTGGGAGCCGGCCTGTCCCTCTGCCCCCTCCTCTGTTCACCTGCATCCCCTCACTGGGCCTTCGGAGATGAGCGCATGACCCTTGGCGGGGGGATGATGCCCGCAGAGGCCCCAACTCCAGGGAGCAGTGACTGAAAGGTCACCACTATTTTTGCCATCACCACGGTGGAATGTGTGCTCACCCAAGCCCAGCCCAGCCGTCCGCTCCATGGACGTGTCAGGAACGCAACACAGGCCTCCAGACTGATCAGCCCGGGAACACCGAGGGAGCCAGCCACGTGGGGCGCTGGGGCAGGACAGAGGGCCCCCTCACTGTCCTCTAGGCCAAGCCTGACCCCAAGCAGGAAGGAAGTGGCCAGCTCGGCTTCCCCCAGGCTTCAGGTTTGGGAGGCTACCCCAGATTCCAGCGAGCTTGGGGAATTTGGCCATCTGGAGACAGGGGCACGGTTTGGGGGCATGACTAAAATCCCCCCAGTGGCTTCAAAGCAAGAGGGGCCAGCCCTGAGGAGCCCCCAAAGCCAAATCCCCAGTCTGGAAAGAAAGAAAAGACAAGCTAAAGATGCCCTCTTCATGGAGGCAGGCCCCGTCCATGCAGGGGAGCAGGTGGCCTGAGGTCCTGGAGGTTTCTGGGAGTCATCTGCGGTGTGTGGGTACACGGGGCAGGAGACACAGACCCTGCCAGGAGCTGCAGGTGAGCCCCGGGCCCCCGTCCTGCTGGCAGAGGAGGGCCCTCACCGGGGCCGGGTGGTGAGTCACGCCTGCTCAGCGAACATGCTGAGATCTGCTGCGCCTCAAAGCAAAAGCCCCTGCTCGGATCAAAAGGAACGAAGATGGATGAGAACGCTATAAATAGGCCAGAGGCACCGGGGTGCCCCCAGGACGCAGGGGGTGTGCTGGGCACCTCCCCACTTGGNTTGATGAATCTCCTGTCAAATGGAAACAGCATATCTCTGTTTTGAACTGTGGGAGGGGTTGTTGCAGAAGAGCTTATATACTATATGACTTCTCAAAGTAGTCGTCTATCACAGATCAATACTTCGTATGTTATGCTAAGAGTATATTTTGATGGGCTTTTCAGATGGCTTGGTGGTAAAGCGTCCACCTTCTACTGCAGGAGACACCAGTTCGATCCCTGTATTGGGAAGATCCCCTGGAGAAGGAAGTGGTTATCCACTCCAGTATTCTTGCCTGGGAAATTCCATGGACAGAGAAGCCTGGCAGGCTTCAGTCCATGGGATCTCAGAGAGCTGGACATGACTTAGCAACTGTGTATACTTTGATAGCCTTCCAAATAACATAATAATCCTCAGAAATAATGAATCTGGTATGGATTATAAAAGAAGACATAGGCTATGGCACTAGCAAAGTGACTTTTTGAGAATGAGTAAATGTATATGAATGCAGATTTACAATAAAATTGTGCATATATGTAATATAAGGATTCTATAATGAAGGTATATCTTAAAGTCCATAATGTCTCAAAGCTGAGAAATTCCTTATTATTGTTATTGATTTAGTAAAAGCAGTGTGGAAAAGTCACCATCCATCCACAAAGTTCCTCAGTCACATTCAGGACATGAACAAACAGACCAAACAAGAACAGAAGAATGAGAATCCAGATAAACATGAATGACCTTTCAGCTGTCACTGAGTACACAAGGTTACAAGCTTAGAGAAATTAACTAGAAAGGTGGACGCAGATCCTGCAGATGGAAGGCAACTCAGAGTCAGGTGGTATGAAAAGCATT
>SJYV01007049.1:0-44780 GCA_006410875.1 Neotragus pygmaeus
GGGATTCTCCAGGCAAGAACACTGGAGTGGGTTGTCATTTCCTTCTCCAATGCATGAAAGTGGAAAGTGGAAGTAAAGGCTCTCAGTCGTGTCTGACCCTCAGTGACCCCATGGACTGCAACCCTCCAGGTTCCTCCATCCATGGGATTTTCCAGGCAGGAGTACTGGAGTGGGGGGCCATTGCCTTCTCCATTCTATATCTTCCCAAAGAATGTGTGTGGTATACCTGCGGTGTCTGGTGTATGGTATGTATGTAAGTTTGTGGTGTGTGTGGTGTGTAGGGTGTGTGTGTGTGAGTTTGTGGCACATGTGTGTGATATGTGGTATGTAGTATGTACCCTCTGGGGTAGGTGACGTCCACAGGACTTGAGTCCTCCTGCCCTGAATCTGAAGGTCAGACTGCAGGAGCTGCGGCCCATGAAGGGCACTGGACACGCCTGGAGCCCCGGGGACCCCATCTGCCTTCACCAGGAGGCCTGGGGACACCTGCCTGGCAGTCACCAGAGGGGACTGAGTGGAGTGCAAGGAGTCCGTGATGTGACGAAGCTCCTGGGGTGCAGACAGGCCAGCGGGCTCCCTCTACTCGTCCTCCTGAACACCCTGGCCTGTGAGGGACCCTGGGAGACTTCCGGGGTACAAGCAGGTGGTCTTCCAGCTCAGGGAAGGAGGCTGATTTTGCAACCACGTCTGGTGTGGTGGGAGTGAGTTGTTTTGTTGTCTGCTTTTGTTTGCTTGCCTATGGGCATTTATAGAGTGCTTTGGAAAGAAAAGATGAAGTGATGAAAGTGGAGAGGCCTGGGGGATGAGGAGGGGAGGAGGAGCAAATACCCCAAACGGTCCCCGCCGCCTGCCCTGGCCTGCCTCCAGCTGCCCTTTGAGAGGCTCCGTCTTTGCTTTCATCACGTTGTCAGTAAAGCAGGTTGAGGCCGGACACATCATTCATTCGTCATCCTGCACAGACGGACCCGGAGCTGAGAGGGCAGAGGACAGCTTGAGAGCCCTGAAGGTCAGAGAAGGTCACCCTTTCCCAATGCAATGCTTTTCTTTTGCCAGCAGACAGCAGGCACTGTGCGTTTTCCAGCTGAGAAACAGTGCTGGGAACACCTCTCATGTACAGAATGTAAAGTCACATCATGTCAGTTGCCAGTTGCCATCCTGCTTGTTGTATAAGATGCCCCAAACCCGGTACATCTGGACTCCTCAGGAGGAGCAGAACACCATGTGCCGTCTATGTTATTCACATGGCAGAAACAAAGCCTGATTCACACAGCATTTTGTGTGATTTTTGCCATCATCTTCTCAACTTGGAATCACTTTCTACTCTGCATGATTAATGAGAAGGGCTCACCCAGCTCTCAGTTTGCTCTCAAATTCCATCTTTGACCACACAGTGAGAGCTCAGAGAAGTTAGTTATTGGTAAAGTAGGAGAGCATATTCCAGAACAAAGGCTTCTGTTGCAGGATGGTGGGGAAATCTGATGAGGCTGCCCAACATAGGGTCTGACAGAAAGAAAATTGTGTCAGTATTGTCACGTAAGCTTCTGCCCAATTAAAGCTGTTACTGAACATATCCAGCTGGTGCCAGTGGTAAAGAATTTGCCTGCCAATGTAGGAGATGCAAGAGACGTGGTCTGATCTCTGGTTCGGGAAGATTCCCTGGAAATGGCAACCCACACCAATATTCTCGGCTGGGAAATTCCGTGGACAGAGGAGCCTGGTGGATTACAGTCCATGAAGTCACAAAGAGTCAGATACAACTGAGCACATGTGCACGCATGCGTGCGCGCGCGTGCACACACACACACACACACACACACACACACACATGAATGCACTCTGAACACAAATTCATTTGCCCAACACACAATAAGGCCAAATAGCATTGAAATGTCAGAGTTTGCAGCAGAGAAAGATTTACTGCAGGCCCATGCAAGGAGACTCATGGGTGGCTCATGCTTCCAAAAACCCCAAACTCTTTGAAGGGTTTCAGCAAAGTCCTTGTAAAGGCAAGATGAGTGAAGAAGGTGGTTAGTTTTTGCAGCCTTCTTGGTATCGAAATCCTTTGTTCTTGCAGCTGTTCATGTAGATCATGTCACCATATTCCTGTAAACCTCCAACAAGACAAATGTTCTCCTACCTGTTTGCAACTTTCTGTTTCTGTATGAATGGACCCTTCAGGGTCAGAGGCCTGAGAACAGGCTATCCTGTATATTTCAGGCTATGTGTGTGCCATGCGCTCAGCTGTGTCTGACTCTTTGTGACCCTAGGGACTGTGCCCTGGCATTTTCCCGGCAAGGATACTGGAGTGAGCTGCCATTTCCTTCTCCAGGGGATCTTCCTAACTCAGGGATCAAACCCATGTCTTCTGTGTCTCCTGCTTTGAAGTTGGGTTCTTTACCCACTGAGCCTTTTGCAAAAGGTTCAGGGCAGCTCGACTAAGCACAAGCAACAGAGCAGGGAGACCAAAGTGAAAGGAACAGACCTCATATGGAGTCAGATGTGTTCTTCCCTGTTACAAGTGGTGTCCCGATCTTTCCCTGGGTCCCTGCCTGGTCACGGGGCCCTGCTGACTGTGCCGGGAGAACAGTGGCCCCTAAAGATGCCCAAATCCAAGTCCCCAGAACCGGCGACTATGTCGCATTGCAGAAAGAGGGGTTCAGGTCACGGATGCAATCATGGTTGCTAGTTTTCTGACACAAGACGGGAAGGTTATCCTGGATTATCTGGGTGGGTCAAGTGTTATCATAAAACTAAATAAAAGTAGGAGGTGGAGACGGGAGAGTGGGGGAGACCATGAACACAGAAGCGGGTCACAATGAGAAGGTAGAAAAAGGACTTATAAGCCATCACTGGAGGCTGGAGGAGGGGGCCAAGGAGAGCAGTGCTCTACAAGCTGGGAAGTGCTATGAAATGGACCAGACCTGGGTCTTCAGGGTGGAACACAGCCCAGAGCAACTTGATTTCAGCCCCCTGAGACCTATGTCAGGCTCCTGACCTCCTGAACTTGAAGACGATAGTGTGTGTGTGTGTGTGTGTGTGTGTGTGTGTGTGTATTAGTCACTCAGTCATGTCTGACTCTTTGTGACCCCACGGGCCACAGCCCACCAGGCTCCTCCATCCATGGCATTCTCCAGGCAAGAATACTGGAGTGGGTTGCCATTTCCTTCTCCAGTTAAGGCGATGAGTCTGTGTTTACACCACTAAGTTTGTGCTACTCTGTCACAGCCCTTTTGGGAAACTAGTGCACTGGTCTTACTGCACCTTTTTGTTTTTTACAAGAATTAGCCTCCTGGGCCCTGGCGTCCCTGTCTGCTCCTGTCCCAGCCGGCACACCTGCAGAAGTCCCAGTTCTGAGCGATCCACACCCTCACTGCCCTTCTCGAAACCAGGGCTTTGCATTTATGGGAGTGGTGACTGGAACTCTCTCTACACTCAGAGTAGCAGGTACAGTTTGCAATGGGTGCTCATCCTGGGCTGGGGAGCCCCCTTGGCCTTCTACACCCATGGATGGAATAGTCCAGCATGTCCACACACCTGTCCCCCACCTGTCCTTCACCTGATGTTAGGGAGGAGGTTTCAGCCCCTTTCTGCCAGGATGGAATGGGCCTAAACTCACACAAACCCGTAATACTTGGGTTTTATAAAATGTGCCTTTGGTGTGTTCCTTTATTCACTCATCCAGAGGTAGCTGCTGCCCTTATGTTCTACTTTGGGCACATGGTAGATGAGGAAACAATGGAAACAGTGAGAGACTTTATTTTCTTGGGCTCCAAAATCAACGCAGATGGTGACTGCAGCCATGAAATTAAAAGACACTTACTCCTTGGAAGAAAAGCTATGACCAACCTAGACAGCGTGTTACAAAGTAGAGAAATTGCTTTGCCCACAAAGGGCCATCTAGTCAAAGCTATGGTTTTTCCAGCAGTCATGTATGGATGTGAGAGTTGGACTCTAAAGAAAGCTGAGCTCTGAAGAATTGAAGCTTTTGAACTGTGGTGTTGGAGAAGACTCTTGAGAGTCCCTTGGACAGCAAGGAGATCCAACCAGTCCTTCCTAAAGGAAATCAGTCCTGAATATCATTGGAAGGACTGACGCTGAAGCTGAAGCTCCAGTCCTTTGGCCACCTGATGCGAAAAACTGACTCATTGGAAAAGACCCTGATGCTGGGAAAGATTGAAGGCAGGAGGAGAAGGGGACAACAGAGGATGAGATGGTTGGAAGGCATCACCGACTCGATGGACATGAGTCTAAGCAAGCTCTGGGAGCTGCAGATGGACTGGGAGACCTGGCATCGATGGTGCTGTAAAGAGTCGGACATAACTGAGTGGCTGAACTGCCGGATTCGGATGATCAAGTGGGAAGGTACAGGTCTAGTCTCAGTTGGGTATCCCTACAGGGTTTGTGAGGTGCTTTGGTGCCCTGGGTTATGGCTGTCCAGGAGGAAGTTAATAAATGTTGGTTTTTCAGTTGTTGAGGGTAACCATCCATTTAATATAATCATGAATTCTAGGAATAGAGAACAATTTTCAGAAAATTTCAAGAGAGGGTGTGTTTTGGGTGGATCTCAACGGAAATTATGAATTATTTGTCTTGGAATGGGATCGAGAATTAGTATCTTTCTTTCTTATTTTCTTCCTTCCTTCTTTTTTTTTTTTTTAAATTTCTCCAAGGGATTCTCACGAGTGGTCTGAATTGGGAACAATTTGGGCTGCTTTAGCAATTTCACACAAAAAGCTATGGTGAGATGATGAACCAGTTAAGGAAGCACTGCAGAGTGAGAAGGGGAAGGGGAAGAGAAGTGAGAAGGGGAAGCACAGGGATCCGCTTGGCTTTGCCAAACTCTTTGCACCCAGAGACAGGCCCACTTATCTCCTAAGTCAGAAGACATTGGCACCCAAGTTCTTCTGCCCATTGGCTCAGCCTTGGATATCTTGCTGTCGGTCTGATTCACTGTGTGTGCCCTGGCTGCTGGATTTGGCCTCATCCTGTCACTAGGGTACTGTCTGATGTGTTTTTCTAACTGAGCCACAGAATCTCATACCCTACTTGGCCCTCCCCAATGATCCCATGTCTTCCTTTCTTTATCTCCCTTAAACTTCGCCTTTTACCTTAAATTCAGCTCCTTTTTGCAGAAGCTCTGCTTGACCCTCTTCCTAGAGGTCAGGGTTATGACCTGGAGGCTTAGTTCATTTTGATAGGCATTTCTCCGACTCTCAGCTGGACCGTTGTCTGAGGGTCCTGGATGGTGATCATCTTTTCCCTGTCCCCATTGTTGGATGGACACGTCCTCCCCTATGTCTGGCATGCCTCTGGTCCCTGAGCCATCTTCCCAGGCTGTTTGCTCCCAGAACCTCCTTGGATGCCCATTTGGGTCCTGAGAAGCTAGGTCTTCATGCCAACTCCTGGCCATCTCTGATGTGGCCTCCCCACCGTGACCAGGCCTCCATGGAGGTAACAAGTCTATATCTCCAAAGAGCACCGACTTTACTAAGACAAAGTGGCAGCTCTGGGAAGAGGTCCTGAGTGGGGAGAACATCCTCGGTGGCTCAGATGGTAAAATGTCTGCCTACAAGGTGGGAGACCTGGGTTCTATCCCTGGGTCAAGAAGATCCCCTGGAGAAGGAAACGTCAACCCACTCCAGTACTCTTGGCTGGAGAATCCTCATGAATGGAGGAGCCTGGTAGGGTCCATGGGGTTGCAAAGAGTCAGATACAACTGAGCAACTTCCGTTCACTTCCTGAGTGGGGAAGTGTAGCTAGGGATGACATGGGAAATACTGATGCTCAATATAGATGTTCTGGTATACATGTCAATTTCCATTTGTTGGAATAATGGGAATTCAGCTCTCTAAAGGACACCTTCAGGAAGAATGACTCAAACACAAGGAAAATTGCCAGTGCTTATGACAGACGCTTTATAAACCTGGGGTAAAATAGAAGAAAGAACTTTCTAGAAGGAAAGAAGATACAGGGCAGTTGAGATTGTCCAATGCCAACTGTGCAAATCCTATGATCCCAGAGGAGCAGCTGGAGACAGAACTGGTCCTTCTACACCTCCCAGCAAATATCCCATTGTTCCCAGGGATCATGCAGGCCTGGTTCAAACTAGTCCAAGCACAAGTCAGTGTTTAGTTCCCCGAAAGATGCCGGAGCCTCCTGCTGTGTATACAGTGAGGCGGGTTTAATAACAGGCAGCCCTGTGTTTCCAGTGAGCTAACACACCTGAGAACTCCCCATGACAGTAACACACCACAGAGATGTGTTGTATTAGTCTCTTGAGGCTGCTACAACAAAGTTTCATGAACAGAGTGACTTCAACATCAGAAATTTTTGATTTCACAGTTTTTGAAGCCAGAAGCCCAGGATCAAGGCGTCAGTGGTATTTTTTTCTGAGAGCTATGAGAGAGAACCTGTCTGTGCCTCTCTCCTGACGTCTGGGGACTTCCTGGGCATCCTCGGCGACCCCCTGATACGTAGAAGCATCGCCCCACCTCTGCCTTCCTCTGCGCATGTGTTTTCCCTGTGGTGTGTCTGTCTCTGTATCCAGATTTCACAGCCCCTCCACCTTTTAAAATTAATTTCTAGTGGAATATAGTTGATTTACAATGTTGTGCTCTAATAGTTTCTGCTATACAGCAAAGCGAATCAGTTATACATATGCATACAATCACTCTTTTTTAGATGCTTTTTCCATATAGGTCATTACAGAATATTGAGTAGAATTCCCTATGCTATACAGTAGGCACCCATTAGTTATCCCTTTGACACATAGCAGTGTGAATATGTCAATCCCAATCTCTCATTCTATCCTTCCCTTCCCCCTACCTCCTTGGTAACCATTTCTCTCTACATCAGTTTGCTTTCTACATCTGTGACTCTGGTAAATGAGTTCATTTGTGGGATTTTTTTTTTTTTTTAGATTCCACATATAAGTGATATCATGATATTTGTCTTTCTCTGTCTTATTTACTTCACTCAGAATGACAATCTCTAGGTCCACCCATGTTGCTGCAAATGGCATTATTTTATTCTTTTTGATGGCTGAGTAATATTCCTTTGTATGTACATGCCACATTTTCTCTACCCATTCGTCTGTTGATGGACATTTAGATTGCTTCCACGTCCTGGCTAATTGTGAGTAGCACTGCTGTGAAAACTGGGGTGTGTGTATCTTCTTGAATTATGATTTTCTCTGGGGCATCTGGCTTAGATGGTAAAGAATCTGCCTGCAATGCAGGAGACCCAGGTTCGATCCCTGGAAAGATTCCCTGTGGAAGGGAATGACTACTCACTCTAGTATTCTTGCCTGGAGAATTCCATGAATAGAGGAGCCTGGTGGGCTACAGTCCATGGGATTGCAAAGAGTCAGATACGACTAAGTAACTAACACTTTTCTCTGGATATATGCCCAGAAGTGGGATTGCTGGATAATGGTAATTCTATTTCTCCTATTTTATAAGGACACTGGTAATTTTGAAGTAGGAGGCATCCTAATGTCCACATTTTAATTAGTCACATCTGCAATGATGCTATTGCCAAATGAGATCACTTCCCGGATAACTAGGGGTTCGACATATGAATATTTGAGGGGAGACACAATTGAACCCATAACATGTGCTATCCTGCTGCACTAATCCCCTAGACCCAGGCCTTCCTCTAGGGGAGATGTTTGAAGATCTCTTGTCCCCTCTTAGTGACCAAATGTCCCCAGTGATGTTTACAAAACCCAGAACATTCCTAAGTCTTTGCTGAAGATGCCCTCAAAACAGAGAAAATAAGGGGTGACCTTTGGGTGTTCCTGGTTCCAGCAGAAGCACAAGCTCAGGCTTAATGAACAGTGCATCCACGACAGATTTCCACTGAATAAAGCAGGAGTTTTGCCTCCTTTTTATCTTAATACAGATATCTACACAAACAAGTTTCTTAATACTCTGTCAGGAAGCATTTAACAGGAGGCTTCCTGTGTGCTGTTTTGGATCTGTCAGGAATCCTCTGTTCCTTATTAATTCCTGAATATTCAGGAATTAAGAGGAGAGGCAAGCCTCTCCCAGGGCTGAGGGATCCAGGCATTTCCTTTGTTAGTTTTTCAATATGGTGATAAGTACCCTCTTCCTTCTTGTGAACTATACGGTAAAAGGGATTGTTTCCAACTCTCTCTCTCTTTAATATGGATGGCCCGTGTTTTGTAAGTCTGAAATTTTAGTCTTTATCTTTGCTGAGAATAACTACAGTATATATGCCCACACCATGTTGATTAAAACATCTTTGCTCCATCAGAGCTTTGGTCCCCGTGTCTCTCTCTCTCTCTCTCTCAGGCTATTTCTTTGGAGTGCAGAGGCTCTCTGAGTTCACTTTCTAGCCTGGGCTTCTAAGACCCTCTCGAGAAGGCAATCTGCACCTTCACCCCATCGAGAGGGCGCCTGAGGCCTTTGTGAACAGAGCAAGCCTTGTGTCAGGGACCTTATTGGTTTTCTGCGTAAACCAAGAAATATCAGCCTCTTTCTCTCTCCTTTACTTTCTTATCATTGACTTGAGACCACCAGGTTCTGGTCCATTAATCGACCTCAACAATACTCAGTATTCAAAATGTATTCTAAATATTGCCCCAACTGAAAGCTAATATGCTACACTGCTATCAAAGGATTCCTTGAAATAAGTTTACCAAGCCCAGCTGATGAGATGCTTACAAACATGTCTTCCTGCCACAGAGGAAGAGCCCCTGGAGGAGGGCATGGCAACCCACTCCAGTATTCTTGCCTGGAGAATGCCATGGACAGAGGAGCCTGGTGGGTTACAGTCCATAGGACTGCAAAGAATCAGACATGACTGAAGTGACTTAGCAGGCACACATGCACGCAGAAGATAGCCATCTGTAGAACTCTTACTTTTATCACAAAAACCCACCTGAGACATGACTGAAGTCTGGATAAATGTGTACCGAAATGTGTTCTACCTTTTAAATATCTGCAGTCTTTTTTAGTCTAGTTTGATCCTGAATATGCTAAACAAGGAATAATGCAGGTGGCAGAAAATACCCTGAATGAAGTGAGAACTTGGCCGAGTTAATAGAAATATTCACTGCAGAAAGCAATTTCGAAAGGAACATATCCCGAAGTTATTGCAATCTGCTATTTCCCTTGAAGCCAATTATAAGATAGTTTATCATGGGGAATTTATATTTGTGGAGTTATCCAAACAGAGGTTGGCCTTTCAGCGTTGTGCTTGGTTCCAATTGGTTTGCAACAAGAAAATATATTCTGTGAAGTTGCTGAATTCAGAAACTCTTTATAGCTGTAATTCAGTACGGGCCAGCTATGTGTAACTTTGAAAAACAAGGCAATACATAAAAAAACCCCTCAAACTCTTGTAATTACAGACTCTAATTGGCATCTAAAAATGCAAGTGTACTTCCAACTAGCAGGCCTTGAGCAGCAGGAAGGGCGTGGGTGTGCATCCACACCAGAGGCAGACATGCTGCCCAGCAGGTCTCCCAGGCTGGGTCCTTGCAGAGGCCCCTGACTGTGCCACACCAGCTGGGCAAGGAGCCTTGTCCTTCAGCATCCCTGCATCCACACCTGCCATACGAAGATCATGCCATTCTGCGCCCCCGGGACTCTCATGAGGAACAAACAGGATAACTCGGAGCAGGATCTTTCTAACCCCCAGAGTCTCTGCCTGGACCCTCAATCTGTCCCTCTGATTCAGAACCTGCCACCCTCTGCCACCCCCATCCCCCCGTACACCCCCAGTCATACCACCAATTTTAGGGGTGAGCGGTGGAGCAGTCTGCATTTTTTGAAAGTACTGTGACCTCTTCCCGACCCACACACTTTTTTCCTCCACTATAAGTGTCGTGTACCACTAAGGAACTGTAGCCATTTCAGACAGCAATAGTAAGATATTTGGTTAAAACCAAACTGGTTTCATTGTTCCAATAGCTTTGAATTTCAGCTCTTTCAGAAGGGTCCAGTAGAGACAAAAGAGGGAGGCCTTGAGGACTGGGAGGGTGTGGAATCTACACTTCCTCTGATGATAATTTTTGCCTTCTTTAATGTTTTCCTCAAAGAATTGTTGACTCTGCCCTAGGATATGTGGCCGAGAGAATGGTCAAAGAGCTCAACCGTTTCCTCTCTAACACTGAAGGGTCATAACGCTCCATAGGAACTCGAGGTTAATGTCTGCAGTTTTCTGGAAGTTCCATTTCAACGGAAGGCAGAATTCACACAGTGAGGTCTGAGGTCTGTAGCTTGCATCCGTGTGCAGTGTGGATTCGACCTGCCCCGTGGAGGTGCAGTGTGCACCTGGACAGGTTCCTGCCCTCTCTGTGCTCGTGTATCTCAAGGGGGTATTGGGGTCAAGTCCGGGGTCTCGTGGGCACTGGACATGCCATCGTACATGGCGTCCTGAAGACTGGAGCATAGAACCCATGGGGTGCTTATTCTCAAGATCAAGGATGCGTCCCCGGAGAACTCACCCCACCCACCTTATGCTCCTGCTCATGGTTCCTTATTAACCTTTAATTCTGGCGACTTTCATTATTGGCTCATATTCCTGTCTCTTTTTGGAGATTCAGAGTTTCATGAGGGCTAGAACCATGACTTTCTCTCGTTTTTCCTCATGGAACTTTGCTGGAGAGACATTCAGCAGATTGTTGAATGTGAGTGGATGAATGAATTAATGAGGCTCTAACAATCAAAGCAGTTCAGTGGCTTCTTCCCTAATTGACAAGAACTCCTGGGCTTAACATGGAGACCCCCCTACAGCGGGTCTGCAGCCCACTTTAGAGTCTGGGTTCCTCTAGGGATGCCTACTGCTGCTCAGCCCTGACCACGGTGGACTGCTCCTGGCTCCCAAAACATGCCTTGGGTTTTCTTGTTTTTGCCGATTTTTCTTTCTCCATCATCCTGTACCTTCATCCAAAGCAATCACTTACAATTGGTAAAACACATGGAGAAAGCACAGTTTAAGACTGATTGAGTATATTTTAGAGAATTTATTTTAAAAAGTTATTTACACAGTTTTATGAAGTGCAAATTAATGCATATTCCTAAACATAAAGAACTAAATATGGTTAAATCTTATTTGTAAGATTTATAAATAAGTGCTTCATATTTTGTTTGCCTCTTGCTCAAAATTAGTTGAAAAGCTTTAAACAGGATATTCATAGAATGAGGCATCAAAAAGATTTAGGTTTTAAAATTTTGATTAATTGTACTTATCTAAAGCAAATTTTGTGCACAGGGATGTTACTGGAATTTATTCCTACAAAAGAAAATGAGAAATTCAGGCATACCTTAGAGATACTGTGGGTTTGGTTTCCAGATCACACCAATGAAGTGTGTATTGCAAGAAAGTAACACAAATTTTTGTTTTCCAGTGCTTATAAAACTTACACTAACGCTATGTATTAGTCACTCAGTCATGTCCGAGTTTTGCAACCCCATGGACTGTAGCCCATCAGCTTCCTCTGTCCATAGGATTCTCCAGGCAAGAATACCGGAGTGGGTTGCCATTTCCTTCTCCACTGTTTACACCAAACTTTACTCTATTAAGTCTACAATAGCATTTTTTCTAAATATGTAGCTCCCTTAATTAAAAATTACTTTATTGTTAAAATATGCTGACAATTGTCCAAGGGATTTGCCTCTGTCGAGTGCTGCTGGTTGATCAGAGTGGTGGTCACTGAAGACTTGGGTGGCTGTGGCAATTTTTAAAAAATAAGACAGCAATGACATGTGCCTCATCGATCGACTCTTCCTTTTACAGTTTCTCGTAGCAAACAGTGCTTTTTGATAGCCTTTTACCTTGAGTAGAAAGACTTTCAAAATTAAAGTTAATCTTCTCAAACCCTGTTTATGCTTTATCAATTTTATATAATATTCTGAATATATTTGTTGATTCAATAATCACAATAGCATCTTTACCGGGCGTAGCTTCCATCTCAGGAAACAGAAAATGCTAGTTTTCTTGTTATCTGCAGCTACTTCCTTCCCTGATGTCTTGGGTGCCTCAGGGTCATCCATGAGGATAGGATTTGGCTTCTTCCAAACTCCTTTCAATATTTATATTTGCAAATTTTCCCATAAATCATGAATGTTCTCCTTGGCATTGACAATGGTAAATCCTTTCCAGAAGGTTTTCAATTTATTTTGCCCAGATCCAAGTGAAGAATCACCATCTCTAGCAGCTATAGTCAACATATTTCTTAAAGAATAAGTCTTGAAATTGCTTCAGATATGCAGATGACACCACCCTAATGGCAGAAAGTGAAGAAGAATTAAAGAGCCTCTTGATGAAGGTGAAAGAGCAGAGTGAAAAAGCTGGCTTAAAGCTCAGAATTCGGAAACTGAAGATCATGGCATCTGGTCCATCACTTCATGGCAAATAGATGGGGATACAATGGAAACAGTGACAGACTTCATTTTCTTGGGCTCCCAAATCACTGTGGACTGCAGCTATGAACTTAAAAGACACTTGCTCCTGGGATGAAAAGCATGACAAACTTAGTGTATTAAAAAGTAAAGACATTACTTTGCTGCCAAAGTTCCATATCGTCGAAGCTCTGATTTTTCCAGTAGTCGTGTACAGATGTGATAGCTGGATGATAAAAAAGGCTGAGTGCCAAAGAACTGATGCCTTTGAAATATGGTACTGGAGAAGATGCTGTGTCCCTTGGACAGCAAGGAGATCAAACCAAGTCAATCCTAAAGGGAATCAATCCTGAATATTCATTGGAAAGACTGACGTTGAAGCTGAAGCTCAATCCTTTGGCCACCTGATGGGAAGAGCCGTCTCATCGGAAAAGACTTATACTTGGAAAGATTGAAAGCGGGAGGAGAAGGGGATGACAGAGGAAGAGATGGTTGTATGTCATTACTGACTCAGCAGACATGAGTCTGAGCAAATTCTGGGGACAGTGAGGGACAGAGAAGCCTGGTGTGCTGCAGTCCATGGGGTCACAAAGAGTTGGACTTGACTGAGTGACTGAACAGCAACAAGACTTGAAAGTCAAAATTACTTCTTGATCCATTGGCTACAGAATGAATGTTCTGTTAGCAAGCATGAAAACAACATTCATCCCATTGTACATCTCCATCAGAGCTCTTGCTTGACCAGGTACATTGTCAATGAGCAGTAATATTTTGAAAGGAATCTTATTTTCCTTCTGAGCAGTAGGTCTCAGTAGTGGGTTTAAAATATTCAGTAACCATATTATAAACAGACGTGCTGTCATCTAGGCTTTGTTGTTCCATTTGCAGGCTACAGGCAGAGGAAATTTAGTAAAATTCTGAGGGGCCCTAGGATTTTCAGAATGGTAAATGAGCAATGGCTTCAGCTTAAAGTAACCAACTGCATTAGCTCTTTGTCCTTTGAAGCTTTGAAGCCAGGCATTGACTTCTCTCTATAGCTATGGAAGTCATGGATAGCATTATTTTTTTTCCTTCAAAAAAGGCTTTTTTGTCTACATTAAAAATATGCTGTCTGGTGTAACCGCTTGTGTTATTATCTCAGTCATATATTTTCTGGATGCTGCAGCTTCTACGCTGGTACTGTTGCTTCATCCTGCACTTTCATGTTGCAGAGGTGGGAGTCTTTCCTTAAACCTCATGAACCAACCTCTGTGAGTTTCAAACTTTTCTTCTGCAGTACCTCACTTTTCTCAGCCTTAGTGGATTTGAAGAGAGTGATGGTCTTCTTCTGGACTAGGTTTTGGCTTAAGGGAATATGGTGTCTGATTTGATCTTCTATCCCGACCATTCAAACTTTCTCCATGTTGACAGTAAGGCTGTTTTTCTTTCTTTTCATTCATGTGTTTCCTGAGCAGCACTTTTAGTTTTCTTCAAGAATTTTTTGCACTGCATTCACAACTTGGCTAACTGTTTAGGTTAGAGGACTAGCTTTCAGCCTGTCTCAAATTTCAACATGCCTCCCTCACTAAGCTTTACCATGTTTAGCTTTTTGCTTAATGTGAGAGACATGTGACTCTTCCTTTTGCTTGAACACTTAGAGGCTGCTGTTAGGTTATTGATTGGCCTGATTTCTGTGTTTCAGAGAAGAGAGAAGCCAAACAAGGGGACTCTACTCACTGTTAGTAGAGGCAGTGGATTAATCCTAACCTTTGTCTTCCAGAGGTCTTTAGTTTCCTCATTTTCAAACGAAAAGTTGTCCTGGCCAATGACTGTCATAAGTATTTATAGAAGGCTTTCCTGGTGGTCCAGTGGTTAAGAATCCGCCTGCCAGTTCAGGGGACACCAGTTCAATCCCTGGTCTGGGACGATCCTGCACACCGCAGGGCAATTAGCCCAAATACCCCAACTACTGAGCCCACATGCCTAGAGCCTGCACTCCACGCAAGAGGAGCCACTGCAAGGAGAGGCCCAGACACTGAAAGGAGAAAGTAACCCTCGCTCACTGCAGCTAGAGGAAGCCCAGGCACAGCAACAGAGACCCAGCACGCCAAAGTAAATACATTTTTCAAAAGTATATAAAATATTTATATTTATTTGAGGTATATACATGGCACCACAAAAAGTCAGGGAAGAAAGAGATTGGGGAAGTATTTGAACTTTGGTGAACTGGAGGGTTTGGCCCCCAACCCAAAGAACAGGAAGTGAAGGAAATAAGCAAGATCTTGAGAGTTGAAAAAATAGGCCTCATGCTACCGAGGTCTTGTCCAGCCTGTGCGCTCTCTCCCCCTCCCCCCTCTCTTCTCTCTTTCACTCAGCTTCCCTTCAAGCACAGAAAGAAATCTCCCAGTGTCAAGTGACAAGTAATGCGTTGTAGGCAAAGTAAAATATATACAGATGATGACTGATGACAGAGTGGGCACTGATAAGGCAGAAAAACAGGCTTGAGAGAAAGAATTTCAAAAATTAGATTTATTTGATTAAAAAAAAATACCTCCCTTGCCTTAACTAGAGAAATAGGATTACCAGACAATAGCAAAACCCCAAGCTCATTTGTTATATTTATTGGCAAAATGAAATACAGCCGGTGTCTCCTTGAGAGCATTTATACCACCGAAGAGGAAGAAATAGGCAGCCGCTAGTGCCTTTCGGGCGCCATCTTCCTCTCACCTCCCTTTCACCTTATTCTTCCAGATTAACTTATAAAGCTGGAGGAAAAGAGGCAAGCGGAAAAAATACCAGTGAAAAACTGGGGTGTGAATTCACTGCGAATGAATGCAGCGTTTTACTGAAAACTAGACCTTTTTCCTCAGATCTCACAAGAGCTGGTGGAGGAATCCTTGCCTGCACAAAGCCCATCGGGGTACACCCCTGACGGCCTCACCAGATTCTCCTGAGGAAGTCAGACAACGGCTTATTATAGCCTGGGCTTGTTCCAGCAGTGGGAGACTGAATCTTTTCCAACGTGGGTGGGGGAGTGTTGTGAGTGGAAGTCAGAGGTCCTGAGTTCCCTCAGGCAGGCTCCTAACTCCTCTGACCTGTCTCCTCATATGAAAGCTGCAAGAATAATAAGATCTTCCATGTATGTGTCAAGTGAAACAAGATAAATGGGAAAAAATTACGAAATGTGTTATGGACAAAATCGTGTTCTCCCCAATTTCATATTGTTGTTGTTCATTTGCTAACTCTTTGCAACCCCATGGACTGCAGCACACCAGGCTTCCCTGTCCTTCACTGTCTCCCAGAGTTTGCTCAAACTCAATTTCACATATTAATGCCTTAGCTGTATTTGTAGACAGGACCTTACAGAGGGGGTTATGTTAAAAAGAGGCTGTTAGTCACTCAGTTGTGTCCAACTCCTTGTAACCCCATGGACTGTTAGTCACATACTGGTGTCCAACTCTTTGCAACCCCCAGGCTTTTCTGTCAATGGAATTCTCCAGGCAAGAATACTGGAGTGGGTTGCCATTCTCTTCTCCAGGGGATCTTCCTGACCCAGGGATCAAATCTGGGTCTCTTGCACTGCAGGCAGATTCTTTTTCATTTGAACCACCTTGTCTGTTAGAGTAGGTCCTAAACCAACTTGACTGATGTCCTTATAAAAAAAAGGAAATCTAAACAAAAAGATACCAGGGATGCAGGCACAGAGGAAGGACCATGTGAGGACAGAGCAAGGAAGCAACGAATTAGCATCTGGAGGCCAAGGAGAGAGGCGGGAGGAGGAACCAACCTGCCAACATCTTGATCTTGGACTTGCAGCCTAGAACTGTGAGCAAATAAAGTCTATGTGAGCAAATACCAGACTATGGTATTTTGTCACGGCAGCCCTAACAACTGAATATAAGGTGCAAGTCATTCATCCTTTATATGTGAAATCTAAAAGGAATTGAGACAAATGAGCTTACTTACAACATAGAAGGAGACTCATGACTTAACTATGGTTGCCATGGGGAAGGACGAGGATGGGGAAGGGATAGTTAAGGAGTTTGGGCTGGACATGTACACACTGTTGTATTTAAGATGGATAACCAACGGTGACCTACTATACAGCACAGGGGACTCTGGTCAATGTTATGTGGCAGTTTGGATGGGAAGGGGAGTTGGGGGAAGAATGGATACATGGATATGCATGCCTGAGTCCCTTGGCTCTTCACCTGAAACTATCACAACTTTGCTAAACAGCTCTCAGTTCAATTCACTTCAGTCACTCAGTCATATCCGACTCTTTGCAACCCCACGAATTGCAGCACACTAGGCCTCCCTGTCCATCACCAACTCCCAGAGTTCACTCAGACTCACATCCATCAAGTCAGTGATGCCATCCAGCCATCTCATCCTTGGTCATTCCCTTCTCCTCCTGCCCCCAATCCCTCTCAGCATCAGAGTCTTTTCCAATGAGTCAGCTCTTCGCATGGGGTGGCCAAAGTACTGGAGTTTCAGCTTTAGCATCATTCCTTCCAAAGAAATCCCAGGGTTGATCTCCTTCAGAATGGACTGGTTGGATGTCCTTGCAGTCCAAGGGACTCTCAAGAGTCTTCTCCAACAGTCCAATACAAAATAAAAAGTTAAAACAAGGTGCAAGTCATTATACAGATGCTAAGGATAACTAGAAAAATACAAACATAGGATGTGTAACACAGCTGCGTAGGGACCTCAGGGCATCATTCCACCTCTCTATCAGTGTCCTTTCTCCTGGAACACACATGTCCTCCCCAGGCAACCCCCCTTCAGATGAGTGACACTTCCTTTGAAGAGGAATATCCTTTCCCACCTCCCATTTCCTGTCCTTCCCGCATCCTCCCACTAGCAGCATTATCTGGACCCTAATTACCAAAAACCAATTTTACATCCTTCAGCCATGAGACAGCAAATGTGAAGAAGATGAAACGGAAATGAATATTTATAAATGCAAAGGGCAGGGGTTAACTCTCCGGTAGAGTATAATTAAATATCCTTCTCCTTAAAGCATTAAATATTTTGTGGGGATTTTATACTTCGTGCAAGTGTTACAAATGTCAATATTTATGCAATGCAATGCTAGCAAAGAATCCAAAATTTGATGATTTTTTTTTCACAGCACAATACTAATTTCAAAAACAATGTCAAAATGAATTCATAATTATATGGATATGGAAATGTCTTTGCTCTTTGAACTCTGCAAGCCAGCAGAATGTGATTTATTTTTCATTTTTCTTGCTACCTAAAAATGTTTAAAAATTTAATCTCTGTTGTTTTTCACAAGATAGATTACTTGGGCAGTGGATTTGGGGCAGGAAAATGAGACCCTCACATCTCCTGTCTTTATTTCATTTCCACATGGATTGCCACTGACACCTGCCCCTTTCAATAACCACTGAAAATTAATGACTGGTCTGCAAAATTGCAGATTTGAGCTGAGAGCAAAAACTCTTCAAAGAATCCCTTCATCCTGAGAACTCCCACTGTGCCCAAAGGCAAGTGATTTCTTTTTAATCCTCTTTCCATATCACCCTTCAGGTGATGCTTTCAGAAATTAATCTAATTTCTACTTCAGAGTCCATTGCCAAAATGCCAAATGTTACGGGTGTCCAGGGATTCTGGTTTGGCAGTTAAAATAAGATGAGACAAAAACCTAGATTGGTGCAAAAAGGTAATGGTGAGTTTAATTCTCTAGTTGGGTTTTGTTTTTATCTTTCAAATCTCCATGTCATGAAGTTTGCGTCTCAATCTTGCTTAAACTCAGGGCACCTGTTAAGATCTTGCTCTGCCTTTGGGTGCCAAGGTCCCGAAGGGCATGGATGATCCCACTTAACCCTGGCATTTCCATCACCAGTGCCCAGAGCTGCTTACTCAGTGCCTGATGAACTCAAATGTGGGAAGGGCAGTAAATCAGATGGGCAGATGGAGGTGGAATTATCAGAACATGGGGAAATGCTTGCCTCATGAGGATCCTGGAACTCTGGGCCCATCTTCAGGAGATGAAACTGACCTTATTCACAGCTTTTATTCCCCATCCTCTAGGGGGCACATGAAAGCTGATGCAAAGGAAGTATTTCACCTACGGTAGCTGCCCACCAGCCATCACCCAAGAGACATTTTGTTCCAAGGGATCTAGTCATTGGCAGGGAAATGGTGCTTTGTTTTTGCAGAAACTCTTGTCTACAGATAATAACTGTTGGAGAGAGTGTGGAGAAAAAGGAACCTTCTTACACATTGGTAGGAATGTAAATTTGTGCAGCCACTGTGGAGAACAGTATGGAGGTGCCTTTAAATAAACTAAAAATAGAGCTACCATATGATCCCGCAATCCCACTTCTGGGTGTATATCCAGAGAAAACCATAATTTGAAAGATGCATGCACCCTGATGTTCACTGCAGCACTGTGTACAGCAGCCAGGACGCGGGCAAGGAGGAGTTGGTACATTTGGACAACGAAATATTATTAAGCCAAAAACTTAGAAGAACGGAAGTAGTGCCATTAGCAGAAACATGACTTAGAGGTTGTCATGCTGTAAGCTGGAGAAAGACCAATGTCACACAATACCACTTCTATGTGGAATAAAAGTACAAATGCAAATGAATTTATGCTAAAAAAAACAGACCTACAGACATAGAAAATAAATGGTTGCCAAAGGGGAAATGGGGAGAGGGATAAATTAGGAATATTGGATTAACAAATACACATTGCTATATGTAAAATAGACAACCAATCAGGACCTACTGTTTAGTACAGGGAACTATATTCAGTATTTTGTAACAACCTATAAGGGAAAAGAATCTGAGAAAGAGTATATATATGTACATTTGAATCACTTTGTTGTAAATCTAAAACTAATAATATTCTGAATCAATTATACTTCAATAAAAATATTACAACATATTCATCTTAATGAAAACTTAATTTGTAATTCTTTGTGTAATAATATTTTAATATAAGAGAGATGATTTTTTTGTGTAACTCAGGAAAAAAACAAAGTTTTAATAATTTCCACTGCAAAGCTATGGCCAATGGCTATATAAATTGTTTTCCCTGATTAAATTAGGTGAGACCAAAATAGATGGGGAGAAAGAAAAAAAAAACTGAGGGATCACAAGAGACTGAAAATCATAAAAAACCTAGTGATGCCTGTGAAATTGAGTCCAGTAAAAAAAAAAAGAATGGCCTTCCCTGGTCGCTCAGATGGTAAAGAATCTGCCTGCAATGCAGGAGACCAGGATTCAATCCCTGGATGGGGAAGATCCCCTGGAGAAGAGAATGGCAACCCACTCCAGTATTTTTGCCTGAAGAATCCTACGGACAGAGGAGCCTGGCTATAGTCCATGGGTTCGCAAAGAGTCAGACACGACTGAGTGACTAACACTTTCACTTCACTTTTCAAAGAAAGAATGGAAGTGTTTCTGTGGGTAATGAGTCCACTGAAGGGATAAAAAGTAATTTCTTTCCAGACTTCTCACCAGAGCCCAATTCAGGAATTCATTGGCTGAATAAGTCAGACTAATGGCTCTGAGGTGAGGGGCTAGCTTACTAGCGAGACGAAAGCAAACCCAAAAACTGATACAAGAGGGAAAGAGAAACAAGAATCCCATTTAAGAAGACTTGCTATATCCTGAAACATGGAATTTTCCCTGGTGTGCTGAAGTTCCCATTTCCAGGAAAGGCAGAGAAAGCGGCACCCTCCAGGTTGATAAGGTGCAGTCTGAAGGTCGGCAGAAGGAAGAAGCAAAAGTTCCTGAAGCTTCCTGGACCCCTCTCTGCACATGTTAAGAGGCAGAAAGGAAGAAAACAAACATTCAGAAAGATATTCTAATGTACCAACCTGGGGCTGAGTACTTCAAATGAACCATCTTTCATCCCCAACAACCATTTGAAACAGACCCTGTTATCTTCGATTTACAATTCCAAAATCAGAGAAGAAATGTGACCCAGCTGAGGAGCTGGAACAACTGACGCTTACTGCCCAGGACTAGACCAGGTAAGAGACGTGGTCTCTTACGAGACTTGCTGGTCTCGTAAGTCCGAGTTCAGATTGATCTTCAGAGCGGGGAAAGCATAAACTGAGTGTTGGCGGCTCTCTGCCTTGGGACCCTGTAGAGATCTGCTCCCCAGGAGGATCAAGGCCCCTGCCCTCCATCAGTGCCCGCGTCCTCTCCTTCGCCTTGTGGCTACAATTGTGTGAGTATGCAGACAGTCAGAAGCTGTGGGAGAGGCCCCTTTCACTGGGTCTGCCTAGCTCACTGTAACAACCTGTTATGACAGACAGCACCAAGCACATGAACTCTTTCTACTTGTCCCCACCTGACTTTGGAGTGCCCATTCTTCTAGCCCAGCCCCACTTCCCAGCAGATGACAGACCAAGAAAGTGCTCTCCTTCAGGAACGTCCCCTGCCCCCCTCACTGAGGTCAGACTGGCCTGGAGGACTCTCATCACCGGAGATGACATGTCACATGTGGAGTGATGTAGTAAGGGCAAGGTGCGTGTTTTAGAGAATGTCAGTGCGTCTGTTGAACTGAGCTGTCTTCATCTGCACCCAGATCACACCAAGTACATCTCAAACAAGGTTCAAGCAAAAACTTCTGTTGTAGGCTGTGTGTGTGTGTATGTGCTCAGTCACGTCTCTTTGCAGCCCGGTGGACTGTAGCTGGACAGGCACCTCTGTCCGTGGGATACTCCGCACAAGGATCCTGGAGTGCGTTGCCGTTTTCTTCTGCAGGGGATCTTCCCAACCCAGGAACTGAACCCACGCCTCTTGCATCTCCCACACTGTCAGGCTAATTCTTTACCACTGCACCACCTGGCCAGTTTTTCTAGATTCCCCATGTGCTTCAGAGAGTCCAGCCTGTTTTTTGCTCCTGGATGCATTCTTCCCATTCTGTGCATTTCCTCTGATTAGCATTTTGAGTGTTTAAGGAGTAACTGTTAAACTCAATAATGGACGGTCGAAAGTGACCCAAAGTGACACCACTGGTCAGCGGAGGACTGGGCTGTCAGCTTCTTCTTGGAAAACCTTGTGTATTTATTCCCATATTTTCTCTAACCATTCTCTAATACTTGAGGGTCAGATTGGGAAAATAATTTATATTTAGTATCTCAACCATCAGAAGTTTAATTCCCACCAAACAAACAAAATAAACAACAGGGAGTCCACCCTCATCGCACATCTGTACATACAGAAAGCTTTCTATACTGGGGATGAAGATGGAGTGAGGTGCAGCCAGAAGGGAGGAGATGGTGAGGAAAGAGCAGACGCTTATGGAGCAGAGAAGCTGAGAAGCCACGAATTCAAGGTGAGGCCTCTCCTTCCCCAGGGGTCGTGTCTCCCTCTCTCCTTCCCCAGGGGTCGTCTCTCCCACTCGCCTTCCCTGCATAATGATCCAGTCTGCCCTCCTCAGAGGGAAGTCTCCTTTGTTTTCACCTTCCTGAGGAATCTCCCATTCATCCCACTTTTATCAACCAGATTGGCTGCACAGTTAATCTCCCTTCATCTGTTCTTGACAACTGTATGGGTTCCAACACACCAAGATGTTCCGCAGAACAAAGGGAGGTTCCTTCCGTTCCATCCTTCCCTTGCGGGTGGAAGATACTTGCTGTGGTCATCCACACGATGTGCTGAGCAGACTGAGCTTCAGGTGAGTTTCAAGTGTCTTTCTGAGCCCCACCAGACACATTTCTGCAGAGATGGAGCCAGGCAAGTGTGCAATGATGGATGAAGACAGTCAACGACACTTTCAGGAGCAGAGCTGGCCAGTCTGCCCAGCAGCTGAAAGACCAGGATGGAGCTTGTACTCACTCTCCAGTGGGGAGGAGTAGGCAGGATTCCTGGAGCACAGCTCTGCCCTGGGGCCGCTCTGCTAGATCCCTCATCTCAAAGGGATTCCGGTGATTTGGAGAAGAAAGGTGCTTTCAAGTGCAGTCTTTATGATCAGTGCTTAGTCAAGGAAGACTTGTATTGAACAAAATGGTTGTGGCATCCTGGGTTCCAAATATATGGGAGTATTTTGGGCACAGTTCCTACTGAGGAAATATTTTCCTCCTAGCAGGCTGTAATTAACTACAAACCTTGCATTTCATGTTGTAAAAGACAAATTGTAAACCAATTCAGCCTGTTGAATTTTAATTTGATATGAAATCAAATTTCAAACACACTCAGTATATTGACTTTTGTACTGAAAGAAACTAAAGGAAGACTAGTGTTACAGTTCACCGTGAAAGCTGTTACCCCAAGCAGCTGGCTACTCAGAGCACTGGGATGGTGGTTACACTTGGATGTTGTGCTGCTAACTGTTCTAAGGAGGTTCCATTTCTTTGAGATAGACTCTGATGTAGTGAGGCTCATCCCTTTGGCCTTGAACAAGCTTTGTCTTTCATCTCTCTACTCTCAGCGATTTGTACGTGACCTGGTCTGTAACAGACTTCAGTAAACGTTTGTGAGGTTAGTTAGCAAATCTATCACTTAACATAAGACTCCATGTGGTGAATTAATATATATTACATGCCCACTCCAGTATTCTTGCCTGAAAAATCTCATGGACAGAGGAGCCTGTCGGGCTACATTAGCAAAGAATCAGACGTGACTGAATGACTTAGCATGAGCATATGCCAAGTACCCGGGGGTAATTTTCAGTGGAAACAGATTGAGTTCTCTACATCATGGTCTGA
This sequence comes from Neotragus pygmaeus, assembly GCA_006410875.1. Taxonomy (NCBI): domain Eukaryota; kingdom Metazoa; phylum Chordata; class Mammalia; order Artiodactyla; family Bovidae; genus Neotragus; species Neotragus pygmaeus. Next base: position 23,045 of record SJYV01007049.1, read on the forward strand.
GAATGCCATAAACAAAAATTACAATGAAAACACCTGGCATTTTCTCGATAACTTTCTGACCATGCCTTCTACTAGTGATTTTTAAACCAAACAACTAGCGTGTATTGAGTAACATTTGTGTGGTTTGTGTGGAAGTTTCTGTGCTTTAAAAAGACTTCTGCCTCACAAAGGAACTTAGAGAGATGGGATATCAGTTACTCAAATCAACGTTGTTTCATAGTTAGAAGATGTTATGTAGGATTATAGGGGCTTTCTTGGTAGTTCAGCTGGTGAAGTCTGCCTGCAATGCGGGAGATCCCTGTCCAATTTCTGGATTGGGAAGATCCTCTGGAGAAGGGTTAGGCTACCCTCCAGTATTCTTGGGCCTCCCTCGTGGCTCTGTCTGCAATGCAGAGACCTGCGTTTGATCCCTGGGTTGGGAAGATCCCCTGGAGAAGGGCATGGCCACCTACTCTAGTATTCTTGCCTGGAGAATTTCCATGGATAGGGGAGCCAGGTGGGGTACAGTCCATGGGGTCACAGAGGGTTGGACACGACTAAGTGACTAAGCACAGCACGCGTAGGGTTATACGTTATTTGGATGGCAGGATACGACACAGAGATGCTCAAATAGAGGAAAGGCAGAGCTCTGGTTACTTCTGGCTCTGAAGGAGGGAAGGCAACTCTGGGCTACATCTGGGGACAGGGCACCAGCAAACCATACCTTGGTATGGCAAGCTGGGTGGGCTTCGTGAGGCTTGAGAGCTCTCTGTGAATTGGCTAACTTGAGTCGCTCCTTGGGCTCTGGGGCACAGAGCTGGCCTTAGTTGATTGATAACTGTTCCAGGGCGGCTACAGTGGCTTCCTAGTGGCCTGCAGTGTCAGAGCCCCACAGGGGAAGCAGTTGGGGCATTTGTTGTGTTGTTCAGACTGCTAAGTCATGTCTAACTCTTTGCAACTTCATGAACTCTAGCACACCAGACTCCTGTGTCCTTCACTGTCTCCCAGAGTTTGCGCAAATTCATGTCCGTTGAGTTGGTGATGCTATCCAACCATCTCATCCTCTGCCACCCCCTTTTCCTCCTGGCTTCAGTCTTTTCCAGCATCAAGATCTTTTTCAATAAGTTGGCTTTTCTCATGAGGCGGCCCAAGTACTGGAGCTTCAGCTTCAGCATCAGTCCTTCCAATGAATATTTAGGGCTGATTTCCTCTAGGATTGACCGGTTTGATATTTTTGCCATCCAAGGGACTCTCAAGAGTCTTCTCCAACACCACAATTTGAAAGCATCAATTGTACATCAGCTGGGGCACAGACTATCAATTGCTAAAGAAGAGAAACTAGTCTTTTGGCCAGGGTCTCAAAACTGAATCAAGACACTGTTTCAAAAATCCCTACAACACCCTATGTTGCAATAATGTAATAATGTGTCTTCAGGTGAGTGTCAGATGGCATCGCCATTCTTCTTCCAACCAGAATTTTGATAAATCCCTTACACCACTAAGTCTTCATGACCTTTGTGTGTATGTGTGTGTGTGTGTGTGTGTGTGTGTGTGTGTGTGTGTGTGATGTGGAAGTGCATGAATTACAAAATTTTAGTGACTGGGTTGAGAGAGAATATGATCACGGGTGCTCTTTAGAGACATTTTAAACACCGTGACTGTCATACAAACCAAAGTCATGTTTAGAATTGGGGCCAGATGAACGAAATGTGCTGAGTTCTGCATATTCCAAAGGCATCTGTTGACAAATCGCTATCATGACCTAGTTGGGGTTTGAAGAATAAGTGTTTAAAATGCTTCCTCCAAAGGCACTGACCGTGAGTGCCACTGTCACCAAATGCCACAGGGCACAAGCCAGAGTGACAGCTTGTGTGCTGGGGGCAGAGGGTGCTTTGCAGCGGAGCCATGGGGGTGGAGTTATCACTCTGATTGGCACGTGCAACCTGACACCTGCCTTAACTCCTGTGTCAGGACTTTGGGTTGACCAGCTGTATGTAAGCTCATTAGGGTTTTGTGTAAAACTTGATTGGTTATTAAGAGGGTGATGGCCACAGCAGATTTGATATTATTTAGTTAAGATTGAATACTATTCCTTTTTTAAAGTGTGCGTTTAATTAGAGACATGAAAGTATTTTTTTGCCATAGAAATCTTACAACTTTTCTCCTACTAGTCTTTAGAAAACTTGTATCACCTTCCAGATTTCATTTTATTTTTTATCATGTGTCACTAAATAAATACAGGATTATTTAGGAAGGAATGATACTCTCAGTTATGTACACACATGTGTATATATATATGTATGTAATATGTATGTTATGTACATACACACACATAAAAATGCCTTCACGCTTAGTCGCTCAGTCGTGTCCAACTTTTTCCAGGCAAGAATGCTGGAGTGGGCTGCCATTTCCTCCTCCAGGGGACCCTGCTGCGTCTTCTGGCGTCTCCTGTACTGGCAGGCCAGCTTTTTTCCACCAAGCCGCCTGGGAGCCCGTGTATGTGCCTGTGTGTGCTTACAGTGTCCACATCCCTTAGTCCTGCCATTGACAGACAGTGACTTTACTCCTCCAGATCGGATGTGTTCTTTCCTAGTGGAAGGGGTTGAACTCGATGGAAGATTTTATTTAGGTTTTACAGCTTTGATCATGTTAAAAGGAGAAAAAAAAGAGGAAAGGAGTTTAATACTTGATGGTTACAGAATATCTGTACTTATTGCATTTTAATTTGCTCAAAGGAAGAGACAGTAGTTGATCTCATGTCCTTGTTAATTTTTTCAGAGCTCATAATTTAATATATTAGCATAAAATGAGGTGGGAAAGCTGACTAATTTTCTTTTACTTGTAACATACCTTAAGGAAAAATTTTTTTATTAATCTACAAGCCCCCAAGGCAGATGATAATAACAAATAATGAGAGCAGATGAGAGAATGACAGATTCATTTGTGGCCTACCAGTCCTAGACCCCAGAGGGGAAAAAATTAGAAAAGAATTCATGCAATAATTTTAAAACAATCCCTAAAGGTGGCAGGATCTCTTAAGACTTACACTATTTATATTTAAAAATATCTTCCAATTAAACATACTGATACTTGGAATTAAACAAAAGCCTTGGAGGGTAGGTGGTACTTTTGCTTTGCACAGTTTAAAATGCAGACATCTCAGATATACCAGTGGTGACTGAAGATTTCCTAAGATCAAATACTCATTTATTTGAAAGAAAGAGATGTAATTCCACAAAGCTCTTGTACAAGACCCTAGAGTAATTAAAATCAATCTATTATCAAAGAGAAAAGAGGCAAAATATGTTGATGAGGATGTAGAGAAAAGGGAATCCTTATAAACTGTTGCTGGGAAAGTAACTCAATACAGCTGCTATGGAAAACAATATGGAGGTTCTTCAAACAATTAAAAATAGAACTACCATATGATTCAGCCATTCCACTTCTGGGTAAAAATACCTGAGACTTGAAATTAGTATCTTGAAGAAATATCTCCAGTTCCATGTTCATTGTAGCACTGTTCACAGTTGCCAATGTATGGAAACAACTTAAGCACCCTTAGGTGGATGAAGGTATAAAGAAAATACACACAATGGAAAATTATTCAGCTGGAAAAAAGGAGGAAATCCTGCCATTTGTGATGACGTGGATGAACCTGGATGGCTTTAAGTGAAATAAACCAGACAGAGAAAGACAAATATTATATGGTGTCATTTATATATGGAAACATAAAAAAGCTGATAAGCTGATTACAGAAACAGAATAGAATAATTGAGTGGTGAATATCAAGGGTTGGGAGAAGGGGAAAATGAACTGATGTAAGCCATGGCGTATACATTTTCAGTTATAAATCCTGAGGATGTAGTGTACAGCATGGTGCCCTGACGACTATAATTAAAACACATAATATTAATATTTTATATATATTTAAACTAGATCTTAAACATTCTCACCAAAAAAATTAATAATAATATTAATAAGGCAAAAAGAAGAAGAGGAAGGAGGAGGAGGTGGAGAAGAATTGATATTAAGAAATACAGACTGAATTCCGTGGGTAGAGGAGCCCAGCAGGCTATGCCCATGGAATCGCAGAGTCAGACACCTGAGCCACTAACACTTGCACTTGCACAGACTGAAATCAGCATCTCAAAGAGCACCGTTCACACCGAGCACTTCCACAGCAGTCAAGAGGCCGAAACAACANAACAACAAAATACAAAGAAACTATATGGGACTAAAAATAACTGTGTGCATATTCAGTTGGGGCAAAATAATGGACAAAAGATACAAAGAAACCAAAAACCCCAACTGTCACTTCTGAAGAGCCTGGTGCAAAACCAGGGTGTTAGAAGCAAAAGCAGCATGCTGTGCATGTTCAAGGCACCCAACACCACCTGGGGGGTGGGCAAAACACCAAAGCCACCCCTCTGACCCAACCCCTGAGCACACTCCTGCTGTTGTTTAGTCGCTAAGTCATGTCTGACTCTTCTGCGATCCCATGGACTGTAGCCCACTAAGCTTCTCTGTTCGAGAAATTTTCCAGGCAAAAGTACTAGAATGGGTTGCATTTCCTTCTCTGGGGCATCTTCCCGAACAAGGGATGGAACCCATATCTTCTGCACTGGCAGGTGGGTTCTTTACCACTGAGCCACGTGGGAAGCTCTACCCTCACCTTATGCAAGGAACAAGCTCACTGCTCCACCCCCCACCCTNTCTTTTACTTTCATCAAGAGGCTTTTTAGTTCATCTTCACTTTCTGCCATAAGGGTGGTGTCATCTGCATATCTGAGATTTTTGATATTTCTCCCGGCAATCTTGATTCCAGCTTGTGTTTCTTCCAGTCCAGCATTTCCCATGATGTACTCTGCATAGAAGTTAAATAAGCAGGGTGACAATATACAGCCTTGACGTACTCCTTTTCAATACTAAAAAAGAAAACACAACCTGATTTCTGTGAAAACCAAACATGATATTCAGGTCATGACTGAAACCTCAGTTAAATGTGTTAGAATCTGAAAGGAGCTTACCTATATGAAATACTAACCATTCATCCACATCAGAAAGGATCAAGCCTATAGAGTCTTGCATTTTTGGTGCCATGCTTTTATTTTTTTTCAAAGAACTTGCTCAAAAGCCATGGTTCCAAAGAATCCTATTTCAATGAAGCAAAGGAAAGCAGTCCCTATCTATGATCAGCCATGATCTGAGCTTGTTACAGCAAATGATATGAAACCTGAGGACTGGTTCACCCAGCACCTAGCAGTTCAGATGATGCATAAGCATACACGGCAGTAGTGGATGCAAATGAAGCTAAAAGCCACTTGGAGGGTGATTACAAACTTAGAGGGAAGAAGCATCCAAAGCAAAGGGAGGATGGACAGAGGCTGGTGACAACTTAGAATCATTAAAGAGAAAATGCAGAGTGATAGAGGTGGGGAGATGGATGAGGAAGGGAAAGACTCTGGAAGTCCATCTTGCCTGAAGAAAGAATACATACTGGTTATCCCTCTCTTATTAGGGATCCTAAGAAATTAACATAGATTTGGTTATTCATACACTGGTTATTTGGTGACCTCTCTAACAGATGACATCAACATCTTTTTGTATCTCCACCAGAAAGTCCAAGCAAGAGACAAAATCAAATCACAGATTTTTGTCAATGCCTGGAATGACTCTATTTTTTTGCATTGGAAAGTACCAAAAAGCATCACTAAGTGAAAAAAAAAAAAAAAAAAACCTCTCATTTTGCAGTGTAAATCTAAACTAAATGAGTGGCCCTACTGTCAAACAATACTACTTTCCTAACAGAAAATAAAGAAAAATTCCAAAGGCAAATTTGTAGGAGAAAAAAAGCCTTTACTGTTCAGATCAAAGCCATCAACTTATGCAGCCATCATGAGAACATACTCTCCAAGTTTCTAAAGCAGCCAGTAAGCTGAATCATTGCAGATTAAATAAACATGCTGAGTTGAATCAAAAAGTAAATAAAAAGCCTCTTCTGACATAAGTTTGTATTTACAGCAATCCTGTGACTAAAAGCAACTTAATTTTGAATCATCAAAACAAAACAAGACAAAATAAGGTTCCTCAAGTTTACATTAATGACACAATGTATTCAGAAACCCGGGGTCTGACAAAACTCACAAAAAAAAAAATCAGCTGATAAATCAAAAGGTGTCTTTAGCACAAATGGAATTTCTTTTAAGGTGAAGCCTATTTTCAGACTAATCCTAAGTATTGATGAAAAAAATTATCCATATCATCATATAACACTAGTGATCATGACAAACGCTAGTGATACTTCACTGATGTTTAAGAAATTCAGTGTCATCTAAATGAAAACATCTGATTATTTCACAATCAAATACTATAGTGGAGTTAATATATACCTTCAAATTAAATTAATTCATGTCATATTCCAATATTTAGGGAACAACTGGATTATCTTACCCCCTCAATGTTCAACTACTTTTTTTAAGTTTCAAATAACAACAACAACAAGAAAACAAAATCAGCCCTTGTGCAGAACACTCTCAGAAGTCTGTTGCAGACGTTCAGATCAAGAAAATTGCCTCACTGCCCCCTGGAGATGCAAAGATGATAAAGAAGACATGATCAACTGGACTCAACAGGATTTAGGAAGTGAGGAAGTAGAAAACCCTGGTTCCTAATGGGAGATGGTATGCCTGAGTCCTTAGAAACTCAGATTCTGGAGTTAGCAATGTCTTTTGAGTGTAATTGAACATTAAGTCATTGAGGAGTTATACTGAGGAAGTAATAATATTAGATGGGCAGAAATAATAGTAAGGAGGATGAATACAAACCCAAGTTTACAAAGCCAGGATGCGGTCTATGCAATAATCCAAGCAAAAGAGGCTAAGCATCTAACTGAGACACTGGTGGTTAATATAGAAAGGAGGGGACAGACACAGAAGCAATATCTGCAAACTCCCACACTGGTGGCTCTGATGTCACAACAGTACCAGACACATAGACTGTCCTAGATACTATCAATGAGCCTTACTATTTTCCTCCCACAATCAGGACAAGTAGATTGTATTGCACTTTTTCCTTAGAAGTATCAAATCACAGAGACTTACTAATTTGTCACTCTCCAGAGTGGACAACACTTCTAGGAGCAAAGAAAAGAGAGTGAAGTCACTCAGTCGTGTCCAACTCTTTGTGACCCCATGGACTGTAGCCTACCAGGCTCCTCTGTCCATGGGATTTTCCAGGCAATAGTACTGGAGTGGGTTGCCATTTCCTTCTCCAGGGGATCTTCCTGACCCAGGGATAGGAGCAAAGAAAGCACCAGGTAAATATTTACATGCATACCTGCATACCAACACTCAAAGAAACAACAGAATGAAAGCAATCTTGAAAGTATTCAGATGTAATTGCACATATATACTAATCTGGACTCTCATACATGTTACTGTACACTTTTGAACGCTTTGAGGATTTCAAGACTCAATCCCGCAAGCTGTTTGCATGTTATTTCCAAGCAAACAACAACCCAAGTTTCTTTTAAACTAGTTCCAAGTTGTTAAGCACAGCACAACCATCTTTTCTAATTACACAATTTAGACAATGATAATGACAAAGCTTTTGCCTATAACTCTGGCAAGAATGTAAGAACAACCTTCTGTCCACAGAAAATTAAATACAACTTTCAAGTTATGATGGTGGGCAATCTTCCAGAGTAGTTTTTCAAGTTTCTTGCTCCTTTGCTATGCATAACTGAAATCAAGCATTTTAGGAAAAGGTAGAAAACACATTCTCACTTTTATCTATGGGCATTTTGAAAACTGCTGGAAGACTATCCTTGCCATTCTTATGAGACGGGAGGATGGTATTGTTGACCGTATGGGGAACAGATGTTCAGGTTGTAGGTAGCCATCAGAGAGGAAGCATCTTTCCCTGCTCCTCACTGGGAGGATGGTTCTGGAGAATGTCCCTGACTTCTCTCTCTGATCCTTGTGTTGGCTCCTCAGAAGAGAGGGAGAATAACCAATCCCATGACTTAGAGCTGGACATTCAGGGACCATGTTTTATCACTGGAGGATTGCAACAGCTCCAAAGTGAAAATTTCTGCAGATACTTCCTCTTTCTCTTCTCAGCCTGAGGCAAGGTGTGGTCCCTTTCTTCTTCCACTGCCTCCCATCAGTGGCTAGCAAACCTGGGTGGTGCATTCTCCAAAGTCTGGGAGAAGGAGACCATTCCCCCTCCTTCCACTCTCAAAAGCAGTTACATGCCTGGTCTCTGGGTTTATTCCACCTGGACCCTTAACTCTGCTCTGCCTAGGCTGTCTTCATTCACCCCCCTAACAGGCATCCTCAGCATCTCTGTTCTAAGATTTAGATTCAGTGCAGGAGGAAAGACGACTTCACTTGAACCTCAAGCCTAAACCACATTCTCTTTAACCAAAAAGCCCAGCATTGAATGGTTTTCAGTTCTTGCCCTAATACTGTGCCACATCATTATTCAGGGGACTGGTAATTTTTGCATACATTCTTGACACGAAAACCCCTTGGGAGAAAATCCACATGGCAAACCTAACCCTTAACCAAGAGTCTGCTCTGAAAATAGATGTTCTTAAAATGTTAAAGAGAAATGTTGATGATAAAATGAGAAAGTGATTCACAAATTGAAATGAGTGAATAACTTCATTTAGTTTGATCAATTTCTATTTTGTATTATCATCTGAGCACTAAACTCCAGTTACTTAAAAGCAGGAAATTTGTTTCATGCTTTTAATTTTGAAAAATCATGTGTATATAATTTAAGTGCATAGATATTTGGATATTGGGGGGGTGCTAAATGCAGTCTTTATTTTTCTTACTTTTTTCATAGCTCTCCCACCTTTATATTTCTGTGTTAATATTACATGCAGTTAAAAGTAAACATATTACAGATGTGTTTTACAAAATGTGCACATTTTATAAAAACAGGGTATTACACACTTGATAAATCTAACTTTACACATGTATACATCGCTGGGCATCCACTTTTCTTTTATTAATAGTTCTTTGCCATTTACAGCAACTTTACAGCAAACATCCTGTTCTTATATCATATGTACTAATCCTTTTTTTTTCTTTCACATCTGTGGGCTAGATGCACAGCAGTGGAATTGCAAGAAATGGAGTGTTTATAATTTTAAGAGCTCCTATCAGATATACTATACAATATGCTATAATAATTCAGACATTTATCAGCAATTCATGAGATATTAATTTTCCCATACTTCAGGAAGAAGACTTTTTTCTTCATATTTGTCAGTTCAGTGGATGTGAAGTGATATCTCACCGTGAATTTGCATTTTCCTTACTAGGAGCCAGAGTGAGCACTGTGAATATGTACCTTGGTGACTGAATTAACTGACCCAAGAAATTCCATATTCTTTGTCCTTTTTCCTATTGGATTGTATGTCTTTAAATTGTCAATTTGTTGTAGCTTTTGGTATGTCTTTCCATTCAAAAATACAGCAATGTCTTTTCATTTATTCAGATCGTTTACGTTCTTTTCAATCAGTAAAATTTACTTATTTTTCACCCACATTCATATCTTGTTAATTTTATTATAAATATTTAAATATTTGTCAATATCTTACTGGAATATTTCTTGTATTCCAGTTACAGGTGCTTATGTTAAAAGAGAAAATCTTTTGCTTTTTGTATATTTATATTATACCTATACATATACTACATGCATACAAATTTTTGTGTTGATTCTCAAGTTTTTAAATAAAATACCTTGGCTTTTTTTTTATCATCAACAAGAACGTTGTTACTTCCTAATGACTATGCATTTTTAATTTTTATCATAAATGTCTTGATATTAAATTTATTAGGGAAATTTAATTTTTTTCCTATGACACGGAAGAGATTAATTAATACTGGAAATTGGAAGGACTGATACCGAAGCGCCAATATTTTGGTCACCTGATGTGAACAGCTGAGTCACTAGAAAAGACACTGATGCTGGGAAAAAGACTGAGGGCAGAAGAAGAGGGCNTCCTATGACACGGAAGAGATTAATTAATACTGGAAATTGGAAGGACTGATACCGAAGCGCCAATATTTTGGTCACCTGATGTGAACAGCTGAGTCACTAGAAAAGACACTGATGCTGGGAAAAAGACTGAGGGCAGAAGAAGAGGGCATCAGAGGATGAGAAGGCTGGATGACATCACCAATACAAGAGGCACGAACTTGGGCAAACTCTGGGAGACAGTGAGGGACAGGGAGGCCTGGAGTGCTGCATCCATGGGGTTGCAAAGAGTTGGACACCACTGGGCGACTGAACAACATACAGCTTTTAAATAAAATTTAGTGGTAAAACTATCTGATCTTGGTGAAATCTGGGGGCATAAATATCTAATGAAAGCTGATCACATCCTCACTTATTCTGTTTCTATATTTTTCTGAAATTTTTTGTAATACAAACTTTCTAAACTTTGAGAATGTGTTCTAATTATTGGGTGTGGTACAAAATTTACTCACAAACCTCACTTAACCTTTTTCTATGCTTAGTATCAGGAAGCAACTCATATTCAATTGTTTTGCTAGTAATCTTCTATTAAGAAAATTAAAACTGTCAAATCAATTTCCATGTCTATCCATCCCTGTGCCCACCCCACCCCCCAAAGCACACATCACAAACTTCAAATATTTAGTCTAAGAGAATCTTCTTCACTTTCTGCTTTGGAACTCCCTTGACTGTTTCTAAGAACCTAATTATCCATTCAGCATTTTATATGCATTCCATGCTTTTCATCTACATTCAAGTAGGTACAGACTAACATAACTTTGAAATTAATTGTACAATGTGAGTGCTCAATATGTGCAGAGAGATAAATTACAAGAGCTAATTTGTAATTTCTCACTTCTCTATCAAAAGAGGTATCAGAACACGAACTGAGAGAGGCTGAAAGCAGTCTTTTCCTTTGGGGAATGNTTGAAATTAATTGTACAATGTGAGTGCTCAATATGTGCAGAGAGATAAATTACAAGAGCTAATTTGTAATTTCTCACTTCTCTATCAAAAGAGGTATCAGAACACGAACTGAGAGAGGCTGAAAGCAGTCTTTTCCTTTGGGGAATGTGTGCAGATCTTATAATCATTCAGGGAATCCCCCTTCAGAAAGGAAGAGGCATTTGAGGTCATTGAGCATGATCTCCTTTAGAAAACTGGGCAAAGAGTCACCCTGTCCAGGGAAGAACGGGGTATGCCAGGCCCATCCGCCTGCACTTAACTTTATTTCAGTACCAATAGGCCTTGATGGTCTTTTCATGAATCAGCTTGCTCATTATATTTCTTTTTTCTTTGAAGATGCAAACAATTCCTTTCAATGAAGGAACTGTAACTTATTTAACCATATTCTTTGTGTTCTGAAGCTTTAAAATAGAAAACTGTTTTATCTTTGGTGGGAGAGAAAAAGAAACAGAAATGGATTTAGCAAAGTATGACCCCATCAGTGAGCCTCCCTGACAGTCACACCATATAGGACTCCCTGCGGGTCAGAGAGAACCGTGGCAGGAGACAGCGTTCACCCAGCTCAGGCTGCAAGCAGACGGACTCCCTGTCCTGGACCGTGTGAGTCCTTGACGTTTCTGTATAATTGAAAGGCAGAGCAAAGCACTGGGAAAGAGATACCAAGGCACCTGCTAAAAAGGCAGGTAGATGCTTAAATAACTTATTGGGAAAACCTGAGATGTGACCATATTAAATCTAAAGTTTGAAGAATGTTTTCAAGCATTATTCTCTCCACAGATAAATTTAATAAATATGGCTAAATCTGCTGTTTATATTTTATTGCACTCATTATCTCTTTAAGTCTGCTTTATCTACTACCAGATAACTCAAAAGATATTTAATGAACATGAACTATTGAATTTAATTATCTTTCATAATCTCTATTGACATTAGTGTCTCTATAGCATGTGACATGTGTCTCTGCTAAAACAACAGTAAAGGGCGTTGAATTTTCCATCCTGCTTGAAATGCTCCTTTCTCAGTCCCACTAATTCCTTGTTATCCTTAAGTTCCTCCAACTCCTCTGGTTATTTGTCTCTTCCCTAGTTTTGCTTGCTCCCCATCTTAAAACTCTCACTTCCATAATGTGACTACCTATGATTTATGTATAATAAATATGTATATACATACTATAGCCTTCTGTATAAAGATATAGACAATAAAAGGATAGAAAAAAAATCTGTATCACAAAACCATCAAGCAAAAGAAAGTTGTACAGCCATAAAGAAGACATTAAACAAAATATACTATAAAGCAAATACAGTACTAGAGGTCAGAGATGTATTTCCAAGTGATAAAACCTTATTTCAACTGAAGGATATATAAGTCTGAATTCATCTGCATCTAGTAAACAAGCATTAAAATTTGTAAAGAAAAAAAAATAGAAGAATTCAACAAATGTGTGATGATAGTGTGACAATATAACATACTTTTCTTAGTAATTGACAGAAGCAAACAAAAAAAAGCATTAACATGTAGCAGAGGTGAACACAATGACTGACAAACTTGATCTAATTGACATTTATAGAACACTGTACTCAGCATTTCAGAGTATGCATTCCTACTCAGAGTCTTTTCCAGTACCGTGGAACATTTACCAAAATAGAAAATTTGCTAGACTGTAAGGCAAGTCTTAACAAATTTCAAAGGATTGAAATAATACCAAGAATGTTTTCTGACTTCAGTGGGATTAAGCTAAAATCAGTAACAGAAGGCTAGAAAACTTCCAAATTTGTAAAAAATCAAGCAATGTGTTTCTGAATAACCCACGGGTCAAACTAGAAAAGACACATCTCACAACTATAACTGTAGAGCCTGGGAAGTCAGACACAATGGCATACAGGCCATACGGCAGTGTCAAGGGTCCCAAACATCCCTAGTGAGAAAGACCAAAACAATGGCTACCTTTTCCAGGAGGATTATTTTAAGAGAGGCTTCTAAGATGGTGGTGATTTTCTAGGTCATGATCTTTGTGTGGTACATGAGTGTATCATTTTGTAAAATCTCACTGAGCTATACACAGACTTAATGTGTACATCTTACTATAGCTCAATACCACTGTTTACCAACAAGAAGCAATTCACTTTTTTAATGTAACTTCTCTTTAATACCAGTCCCTGTCTTCCCTCATTCACTAGCATGATTTCTGTTACTTCCTCTAGGTCTTTGTCCTGCAATTCGACCTCTAATATCAGTATCAGCCCTGAATATTCAAATTCCCTTCCATTGACTGTGTCATTTATCCCAATTATAACAGGTTTAAAACTGAATTCCACTAGAAAGATTATTATTTTTGCCTTTCCAAGGGTACCATCATTTGCCCAGTTACAGAGGCTTACAATCCAGTTCCCTTTAAAATTTTCCTCTTTTTTTTCAAAGTGCCTGAAGATGCTTCCTTTAGATCAGGGGTCCCCAACCTCCAAGATCTAACATCTGATGATCTGAGTTGGAACTAATGTAATAATAATAGAAATAAAGTACACAATAAATGCAATGCGCTTGAATCACCCAAAACCATCCCCCCAACCCTAGTATGTGGAAAAATTGTTTTCCACAAAACTGGTCCTGGTGCCAAAAAGGCTGGGGACCGCTTCCTTAGGTATATCTTGCATACCTCCATCATTTCCATCTTCACTGATCTGAGAAAGGACCCATATCTTTGGAGAATGCCAGTTAACCTCGATTCGTTGTCATGTCCTGCTAAGGCGGCTAGAACAGTCTCCCCACTGACCTCGGCTTTTAGCCTATCCTTCCAAAGCTTCCGTCACACGGGCTGCTGCATGAATTTCCTAAAGTGCTGCTTTGATCACTGTTTCTCATGTTTAAAACCTTTGTATTATTTTCCATCAACTAAAAGAAAATGAAAATATTTAGGCCTGCTGTATAAAGTTTTATAAGAATCAGGCCTCAATCTGTTTTTCCAGTTAGCTTATCACTACCATTATTAAAGCGATCTACTGTGATCTTCCTCATGCTAATGCTCCAGACTGGCATGTCCTTCCCATTTCTCTCCAACTCTTTAAATTACAGTCATCACTGAAAGCCACTGTACCACAAAAGACCTAAGACTGTAATCACATAGACACATGGAAATCCCAGCTTTGGCACTTACTGGCACTGAGAGTCTGGGTCAATTGCTTCAGCTCATGTTGTCCAGAAATAAGTAAATAAGTATTCAGGTACTTTTTATCTGCCAGACACTGTACCAGGCTTAAGGAAATAAAGATGAAAAAAAGCAGATAAATCCATCCCTGTTCCCATAGAGCTTTCAGTCCAACGAAATAGAAGACATTGTAAAATCACAGAATATCCACTTTGCACAGCTGTTAGGACTAGAGGGAATATATGCAAAACACACAGTAGACAAGTTAATAATTCCCTGGTAGCTCAGACGGTAAAGAATCTGCCTGCAATGCAAGGAACCCAGGTTCAATCTCTGGGTCGGAAATATCCCCTGGAGAAGCACATGGCAACCCACTCCAGTATTCTTGCCTGGAAAGGAGCCTGGTGGGCTACAACTAACACTTCCAGTTTAGATGGAGAAAGAACAGTAATAATGGACAAACTGGTCAATATGACAGATATTTTGCCACTTTAAAACACTGCTTATAGAGGGACCTTAGCTGCAGCTGCCTTGAAAACCCAGTCAAATATGCACCTCCTGTGAGATGTCCTTACACATCTCCCCATTTCCTCTGAAAGACAGATGACCCCCTTGTTACCAGATATCTACAAAGAGTCCTCATTCTTTGAACTCTTCTTTTTCTGTCTTGACTATACGTCTGGCAACTGAGCATGTACTTTTTGGAGTTATGTGAGTCAGTTATATTGCTATTAAATGTTGCAAACATTTTATCTCCACCATTAATTACATCTAAGCATTTCACCAGTTGTGGACTGTTTTAAAAGTTCTCTGTCGACTGGAACTCCCAGCACATGCTAAATATTTGTTGATTTAATGAGTCTGGCCCTATGAGTCTGAATCTCAGTGGAGCACTTGAAATGATTCCAGAGGTTTTTTTCCTCCCACACAGAAAACCAATCTGGCCAAGAAAAGTAGGAAGTTGGAAACATCATTTCTCACCCTCTTTGTGAGTTTTTCCCATCCATGTTCCTCTCTAGCCTGCCAAGATGTTTCAAATCCCTAGGAGCCCAGGAAAAGGCCAGTTTTTGGCAGCTGACAAGAGAGAGATGACACACTGATGAAGAAGAGAAAAAATTGTTGAAAGAGGCAGCCAGAATTCCTTAAAAAAAAAAATGAAAACTTTTTTTAAATTCAATTTCAAAAAGGAGCCTTGATTCTTGAAGTATGTTTACTTCCCCTCCAGCTTGGGAGATTTTCCAAAGGAAGTTAAAACCAAAATACTTCCCACTAGGAATAGTTGAGATTGGCTCACCAAGTTTGGAATCTGCTCACTCACTGGGTCCTAGATTGTGAAAAGTAGTCACAAAGAATACCATTTCAGTGTTCCCCTAAGAAGTAATTTCCAGGTTTCAAAGCCTTAAAGTGTTCTAAGACATTAAGCTATACACAAGTAATATTTTATGAATGCTAGTATTCAAGAATTAAAAACAAGGATTTTGTTTCCTGTCAATACACTTACGTTTGAAAACTGATGAGGAGGCTATTTGGTGAGAAATCTTTTCCAATCTATAATACTAGGAGAGAGGAAAGGATATTAAATCTTAAAACTATGTGCCTGGTTTATAAGCAGCCATGTTTATAGTAATCTGTTCTATTATACTGCTCTCAAAACATCCAAAACCACTATTTTAAAATATTGTTGGAAAATAGCCACCCATACCTACCCATGCAGGTAGCACAATGGTAAAGAACCTGCCTGCAATTGCACAAGATGTGAGAGATGTGGGTTCGATCGCTGGGTTGGGAAGCTCCCCTGTAGCTGGAAATGGGAACCCACTCCAGTATTCCTGCCTGGAAAATTCCATGGACAGAGGTACCTGGTGGGCTACAGTCCATGGGGTCACAGAGTCAGACACAACTGAGCATGCCCACCCACCTATCCACGTGAACCAACCCACCGTGAACCAACTAATAAATGACTATTAGCATCAACCTTCAAACTGGATTGATCTACCATAATTTGTTCCCTGTTTCTAACAAATTTCACAGAAATATTCTAAACAGGAGTGACTTGCAAGGCACTATGTTAGCTTCTGTGGGGACAGAAAAGTGCCTGACAGCCTTAGCCCTTTAGCATCATAACGTGGTCCAGGAAATGGAAACCTTCAGCCATAACAAACGGAAAACCAACCCAGAGAAGCATTTGGAAAACACAGTAACTAAAGTGCATGCACTGTGCTATGGGAAAAGAAATGTATAGATGCATAGAGAAGTGAATGCTGCTGCTACTGCTAAGTCGCTTCAGTCGTGTCTGACTCTGTGTGACTCCATAGATGGCAGCTCACCAGGCTCCCCCGTCCCTGGAATTCTCCAGGCAAGAACACTGGAGTGGGTTGCCATTTTCTTCTCCAGTGCATGAAAGTGAAAAGTGAAAGTGATGTTGCTCAGTCATGTCTGACTCTAGGGACCCCATGGACTGCTGCCTACCAGACTCCTCCATCCACGGNTCCAGGCAAGAACACTGGAGTGGGTTGCCATTTTCTTCTCCAGTGCATGAAAGTGAAAAGTGAAAGTGATGTTGCTCAGTCATGTCTGACTCTAGGGACCCCATGGACTGCTGCCTACCAGACTCCTCCATCCACGGGATTTTCCAGGCAAAATTACTGAAGTGGGATGCCATTGCCTTCTCCGAGAGAAGTGAATAGAAAGTCTAAATTTAGAAAGTCTAAATTCATCTGGGGAAATCCAGGAAGGCTTCGTGGAGAAACGACATATGATCAGTTAGTAAGTACACATGCTTTGGGATTGCAGGGGGTGAGAGGTAGGGCGGGGTGGTAGAGAATGCTTTCCAGACAGAAGGAACAGTTGAAGTAAAAGCTTACAGAAAAGAGTATTTTCTAAGTGGGTGTAGGTATATATGTTATTGGTGGCAGTGCACCGTAGCGAGTGTAGGGGAAGCTTCAATTAGGAAGGCCAGTCTCATAGAGTGTCAAAGAATCAAGAATTCTAAGAGCAGGAAGGTACTGGCACACAACACACTTACAGACTCAGGCTGAACCTGGTGCAATGTAGAATGTAAGGGGGCAGGTATAGATCTGGACTCAAAAGAGAAATCAAGATGCAGTTCTAGAAGGGTAATGGCAGTTGCCAGCTTCCAGGGCCAAACCTAAAGAGAGGCAGGAAGAGGTCAGGACTACAGATCCAGAGTGTGCAACGGGGGAACAGAACATCGGTCGTGTCCTTGTGCAGGAGGGTCCCAAGGGGCAATGCAGACAGTGTTATGCCCCTGGGCCAGGATGCAATGACTCTAAAGTCATCTATGCCACCATTTGGAAAAGCCGATGGTTTTCTTGTCTACACAATGCAAAACAACTGGTCACATTAAAATGTTCTGCCTATGGTTCTCTCAGAACTTTATGGACCTGGCCCTTCTTTTACATGGTTTCAGGGATAACGTAGCAGATGTGATGGGACACACATTTTGGTTTTAACAACATGCTTTCTTCTTGGGAATGGCTCACTGCTGCCTATTTTAAATCCTACGAATATCTGAAGCCTTTTTGGTATTCATGTTTTGCAAACTACTAACACTTCTCATAAACCCTATAATTAATGAGTCATTTAGTGATGGTTTTTTGTATACTTGGAAAATGAAGACACGATAGTTAACAAATACAGGGAGAGACTGAAAGTTAGGAAATAAGTTGGAAGCCAGCACTTTTATTTTCTTCTACCTAATTTTGTTTTATCTCTATCCTGTCAAAGAATTTTCTTTGGCAATTCATTTTAGAGAGATATTGATTTAAAATTTCTGCCAGTGCCCAACTCCTAGTACTCCTTTATCACTTCCCAACCCTCTTTCATTCTGCCTCCAAGTTCTTTCATGATTTCATGATGCAATCAATAATGGACTTAGAGTACACAAGGCAGTCTATCACTCCTCTTTGCGGACACATTTTGACAGAGGAATGGGGCGGGGATTATTTTATCAAGGGTGGTCTGATTTCCTTGAAATAATACCCTAAACACTCACTTCTTTGCCTGCCAGGATCCCTAGATAAAGAGAAAAATATATAAATAGAAGAGCAGAGATGAGAGCGTGAGAGGAGAGAAAGACCAACAATGATGCCTCAGAAAGACCAGCCTACAAAACGACCTGCTGAAAAAATATATGTGGATCAAAGCAAGTCCAAGAAACAGCAGAAAAGTTGAAGGGCTGGTCTTCAGTCTAGTCCTGTTTGGTAGTGAACACTGAGGCTGTGGTAATAGGCTGCGATGGCTAGAAAAAGATGCTTGGCCTTTGCCTGAAGACTATTTGCTATTGCTACAAGATTTGAACCATCTTTTTCCCAGTCTTATTGAGGTATAATTGAAATAACACATGGTGTTAGTTTAAAGTATACACATGATGATTTGCTGATCCATATATAATTATGAAATGATTTCCATGATAGAGCTAAAAAGTGGCTAATAAAGGATGAAATATCCATCAATGGTACATTATCAATTATGAAAAATAAATTTAACAGAGTTTTTATAGCATTCAAATATGTTAACAGTATCAAAATAATTGAATGAAGCAGGATACAAAATTGAGGCGGGTGTTGCGGGGGAGATCTATGCTTGGAGATAAGAAATACAAATCTGTCTAAGGTAATCCTTATGTTCCTGACTTAAATGAACACTGACATAAGAAACTCTGGAGAAGATCAAGGTTTGGGGAGTAGGACTGGGTGTGGAGAAGGACACAGTGAAAGAGAAATCATTCAGAATGTGTGAAGAGATCATGAGCTTTTAATTTTTGCTGCCAACCCTGGTCAAATGCCTCTCCTCTGTGATTCCATAATTCTCTATCACAGCATATATCACATCAATCTGGAACTGCTCGTTCACTTTATTTGGTTTACGTAATCTATTTTTTAAATTAGAAACATAATAACTTGTATTTGAATACTTAAAATGGGCCAGTTATGCTGTGCCAGACACTTGCCATGCATTTATTCATCTAAAGATCAACAAATGAGATAACTGCCTTGATTACCCCAATTTATCCAGGAGTAAAAAGTTAAGAAAGCTGCCCAAAGGGGTAGAGCCAAGACTGGAACCCGAGGGGATGTAGTTCTACACTCTCAACCTCTTCACTCTGAGAGCTTTTCAGATACTGTTGATTATACAACATCCAGTCTTCGTATTCACTTGATTGTCATTTACTTTTCTTCAATGAAAGGAAATATCTATCAGAGCACACTCACTGACTCTAGGAACTTGGCCTCCAGATTAGAACAAATCCCTCTTTCCATACTGATAATTAATAATACAGATGTTTCATATCTTTCTGGTCATCCTCCCCCCTAAAAAAAAAAAAAAGGTGTGGGTTAACAGAGGTAAGAACTTGAGTTTTCGCCTCAGCCCTGTCATTTGCAGAATGACCTTGGCATCCCAGCCCTCTCACGATGAAGGCATCTGGACTAGAATGTCTAACATCCTCCAGTTCTCTAAGTCTGGTGTTTTATCCCGTTCACCTTACCTTAATCCTCATGAAATGCCTTTGTGTTATAGGAAACATTTAATCCAAACTTCTTGAATGGACAAACTTAAGAATCCACACATTAAAATCTCAGAAGAGAAGAGGACAACTAGTCCATTAAATTCTTATTGTCTCGGGGAGAAAACAAAAATGATCCAGCTATCTTCTTCCATCCATTAATTCTTGCTAATTCCAGGTTTATGATTTCAGCTGCCTTTATTGGACATCCAAAAGCTGGTGATTCACTACATAGTTTAGCATTTACTTTGTAGACTCAAAACAGACTTCTGCTGGGCCCCTCTCTGCAGCTTTCATGTGCCCTAAATCCAGCCCACCCCCAGGACGGCTATTAGGGCGACCATCTGTTTTTAAGTGCTGATGCATACCCGTCCCTGGGCCATATCTCCAGAGTGAGACAAATGTTTGTTAAAAGGCAGAAGCAACTGCTTACATTTCACTTCTTCAAAGCACTGCCTACAACAGTTTTGCTCCCACCTAGTAGTGCTTCCTCAAAATACCCTCTCTGTGCTATAGTAGGATTTTAAAGAAGCAGTTTCTGCAAGTCTCTTCACTTCCTATAGTAGCACATTCCTGACATTTAGATTTAGGAGGCTCCCAATTTGCCCCCACCCCATGCCAAACAAAACACATGGTTGAAATCTAATTTCTTACTCTCAGAAAATAAAAAGTATGCAATTTTATAAAAATGTCATGGCAAGCATTCTCAATTACACGGTTAATATTCAGTCACAGACTCCAAACATATACTTTATTCTTATATAAAAAAGTGTATATGTTTGGAACCTAAAAGCATGCAGTCATTAAAATTTTATAACTGGGCTAAAAGTTTCTGGTCAATTTAATCCCATCATTTTAATTTAGAAACACAAGTAATGAGAGCCTCGTGGCAAGCTTCAAAGAATAAACAGAATTTCCAGACTGTAAAAGGAGCTAGAAATGATTCGGCCCATCATTTTCTTTCATTCAGTGGGGATTTCAGATGCTCAAGAAAAATTTTTAAATGTATGTGATATACAATGACATACAAGTAGTTATAAACATTAAGCAAAATGCAAGCAAAATGTACTTAAAACTGAGAAATTAAAATATGCATAAAAACCTTATGCAATTAAACATTTTATTTATATAAAAGGCAAATAATTAAAAATAATCACTTCTAAATACATTTGAGAGTGCTTAAGGTGATAGGATACAGCCCTGGAAAACAAGAGTTCAACATTATAATTTTATAAGAGATCACATACAAACAGAGAGAGAGGGGACAGACACAAACAAAATAAGATACAGGGGATGCAGCATCAAATTTAAAATTAAAACAAGGATAAGACTCCCTCCAAACCCTAAATTCTAGAGGAGACTGTACCAAAATGAAGGACCACAGCTGCTGAAGTGGGTGTGCTGGTGGATCCCTGATAAATCTGGAGGTTGGGTGCGGAAAGCAGGTGTGTGGGATGTCTGAGTGACAGGTCTAAGAAAAAGAGGAAACAGCAGTCACCTCCAGTGGTGTCCTAGATGAGTCTCATTTGGGATTATGACTTTGAGCACATTAGATAGACCGATGAGAGAAGCCTTCACAGGGCCACTTTCAAGGGGCCTGAAAGGACTCCAGGAGACAACAGACTAAAGTTTCATTAACTGCTGAGCTTCAGATAAATGTAGAAAGCTGCTTTCAGGAAGGCAAATGAAACCCTTTGCAGCTTATTCTCTACAAAAAGAAAAGCAACAGTCAACTAATAGCTTTTCAGTTCAGTTGTGTCTGACTCCTTGCGACCCCATGGACTGCAGCACACCACGCTTGCCTGTCCATCACCAACTCCCACAGCTTACTCAAATTCAGGTCCATCGAGTTGGTGATACCATCCAACCATCTCATCCTCTGTGATCCCCTTCTCCTCCTACCCTCAATCCCTCCCAGCATCAGGGTCTTTTCAAATGAGTCAGTTCTTTGCATCAGGTGGCCAAAGGATTGGAGATTCAGCTTCTGCATCAGTCCTTCCAACGAATATTCGGGACTGATTTCCTTTAGAATGGACTGGATGGATCTCCTTGCAGTCCAAGGGACTCTCAAGAGTCTTCTCCAACACCAC
>SJYV01007053.1:0-12008 GCA_006410875.1 Neotragus pygmaeus
TATCCTGGAGGTCTCTGAGATTGTCCTCATTTCTTTTAATTCGTTTTTCTTTTTTCCTCTCTGCTTCATTTATTTCTACCATTCTATCTTCTACTTCACTAATCCTATCTTCTGCCTCCATTATTCTCCTATTTGTTCCCTCCAGAGTGTTTTTGATCTCATTTATTGCATTATTCATCATATATTGACTCTTTTTTATTTCTTCTAGATCCTTGTTAAACCTTTCTTGCATCCTCTCAATCCTTGTCTCCAGGCTATATATCTGTGATTCCATTTTGATTTCAAGATTTTGGATCATTTTCACTATCATTATTCGGAATTCTTTATCAGGTAGATTCCTTATCTCTTCCTCTTTTGTTTGGTTTGGTGGGCATTTCTCCTGTTCCTTTACCTGCTGGGTATTCCTCTGTCTCTTCATCTTGTTTATATTGCAGAATTTGGGGTGGCCTTTCTGTATTCTGGCAGTTTGTGGAGTTCTCTTTATTGTGGAGTTTCCTCGCTGTGGGTGGGGTTGTACAGGTGGCTTGTCAAGGTTTCTTGGTTAGGGAAGCTTGTTTCGGTGTTCTGGTGGGTGGAGGTGGATTTCTTCTTTCTGGAGTGTAATGAAGTGTCCAGTAATGAGTTATGAGATGTCAATGGTTTTGGCGTAACTTTGGGCAGCCTGTATATTGGAGCTCAGGGCTGTGTTCCTGTGTTACTGGAGAATTTGCATGGTATGTCTTGCTCTGGAACTTATTGGCCTTTGGGTGGTGCTTGGTTTCAGTGTAGGTACGGAGGCATTTGATGAGCTCCTGTCAATTAATGTTCCCTAGAGTCAAGTTCTCTGGTGTTCTCAGGGTTTGGACTTAAGCTTCCTGCTTCTGGTTTTCAATCTTATTTTTACAGTAGTCTCAAGACTTCTCCTTCTATACAGCACCATTGATAAAACATCTAGGTTAAAGATGAAAAGTTTCTTCACAGTGAGGGACACCCAGAGAGGTTCACAGAGTTACATGGAGAAGAGAAGAGGGAGGAGGGTGACCCGAATGAGATGAGGTGGAATCAATAAAGGAGAGAGCAAGACAGCCAGTAATCACTTCCTTATGTGCACTCCACAACTGGAGTGCTCAGAGATGTCCATGGAGTTATACAGAGAAGAGAAGAGGGAAGAAGGAGATAGAGGTGGCCAGGAGGATAAAGGGGGGGAATCAAAAGGAGAGAGACAGATCCAGCCAGTAATCAGTTCCCTAAGTGTTCTCCACCATCTGGAACACACAGAGATTCACAGAGTTGGGTAGAGAAGAGAAGGGGAAGGGAGGAGACAGAGGTGACCTGGTGGAGAAAAAGGAAAGTCCAAAGGGGGAGAGAGCAGTCAAGCTAGTAATCTTGCTCCCAAGTGAAAATAGGTACTGAAGATTGGGTTATTAAAGATACAAAATTGATAACAAATACCAAAAAGCAAAGATTAAAAATCTAGAGTAGAGTTTGGAATTTCAAAAGTACAATATTAAAGAAAAGAAGAAAAAAAAAAAGAAAGAGGAAAAAAGTCACACAAATTATAAAAACATATATATATATGTATATATAAACTTTGCTTTTTTTAAAATAAGGTATTTTTTTTGCAAAATAATAGGTTATAAAAGTGAAAATTAAAGGAGTAATAGAGGGCTTAATTTTTTTTTTAATTTGAAAAAAGAGAGAATGATTGTAAAAATAGTAAAAATATATCTAGGACTTTCTCTGCTGTTGTGAGTATTGTGGGGTCAGTTCATTTTCGGATAGTTCCTTGGTCCGGCTTATATTTCTCAAGATCTATAGGCCCCTTCCTGTGTAGTCAGTACTAACGACAGTGTTTTAATCTATTGCACCTCTCACTTCCAAGGTGGTTCCCTCTGTTTTAGCTTCTTCTGTTTGCTGGTCTCTTCAGTGCCTGATTTCTGCCCTGACACAAGGGGGGCGGTGGTGGACATTTTTTTAGGCTCACTTGTTCAGTCTCGCTGTGGGGAGGGAGGGACGCTGCAAACAAATAGCACTGGCGTGTGCTCGCAGTGCCACACTTACCTGCCCCTGCTCATGGCGCGTGTACCCTCCCTGTCCACACTGCTCAGACTCTAGGTTGCTCCACCAGGAACCATCTGAGGCTGGCCCTGGGCTGCATGCACCTCCCAGGTCTAAGCCGCTCAGGTTCAGGCACTCGGGTAGTCCTCAGAGGCGCAGACTCAGTTGGGCCTGCGTTTTGTGCCCTTCCCAGGTCTCAGCAGCTCAGGTGATGAGGTGCTTGGCAAACACAGTCACTGTGACTTATTGCCTCCCCTGTCCCTGCCGCTAGGTTTTCTGAGTGTACAACTGGCTCACCTTCTCAGGTGGATGTTGACTGTCCAAAACCCCAAGAAGTCTTGGTTAGCAAAGAAGTCTGCTTGCAGTTTGGTAGATAATGCCTCTCTGGGGCTGCGATTGCCCCCTTCTGGCTCTGGCTGCCTGTCACCGGAGGGGGATGGTCCGTAGCCGGCTAGTTCTGCTCAGTCCTTTGTTCTGTGCACGGGCCTGGCAGTGTCTTAGGGCTTTTCGCGTGGTAGCTATCCCACAGTCCGGTTTGCTAGCCCAAGTTAGTTTGCTCAGATTGCCCTTGGGGCATTCAGGCCCGGTCCTTACTCTAAGCAATGCAGCCTGTGCCTCCCTGCCCAGCCCCCGCGCTGCTTCTCTGCTGGGGGAGTTACCGCTGGGCTCATAATCTGTGGGTTTTAATTATTTATTTATTTTCCCTCCCTGTTATGTTGCCCTCTGTGCTTCCAAGGCTTGCCACAGACTCGGCAGTGAGAGTGTTTCCTGGTGTTTGGAAACCTCTCTGTTTTTAAGATTCCCTTCCCGGGATGGAGGAGCCTGGTAGGCTACACCCCATGGGGTCACAAAGAGTCGGACACGACTGAGCGACTTCACTTTCACTTTCACTTTTCCGGGACGGAGCTGCGTCCCTACCTCTTTTGTCTCTTTTTTTGTCTTTTATATTTTTTCCTACCTCCTTTCGAAGACAATGGGCTGCTTTTCTGGGTGCCTGATGTCCTCTGCCGGCATTCAGAAGTTGTTTTGTGGAATTTTCTCAGTGTTTAAATGTTCTTTTGCTGAATTTGTAGGGGAGAAAGTGGTCTCCCCGTCCTATTCTTCCACCACCTTAGGACCGCCGCCTTAATGTTTTTTTGAAGTGTTTCTCTTTTTCTCATAATTTTTGCTTTTCATTCTATTTTTATCATACTTAAATTGCTATCCTGACTTTCTCTTCATCCATACTTTTCAATATATAATTTTCTATCCCTTTGCTTTTAAGTTTTTTCATATCTTTTGTGTTAACCCTGTCTTCTGTAGACAAATATTACTGGATTTAGTTTTTTTCCAATTTAAGTTTTTCTCCTTTTTTTTTTTTTTTTGGTAAGTTTGATACCCTTATATTTATGAGAAATTGTCCTATTTGAATTTATTTCTGACACTGTCATGGGCTGAATGTTTTTGGCCTCCCAAAGCCACATGTTGAAGCTCTGACCCACAATCTGGAGGTGGGGCCTTTGGGAAGTAACTGGGTTTAGGTAAGGTGGTGGCCTCAAAAGAGATTCAGGGCCCTTTCAAGAAGAGGAAGACCAGACACCAGAGCTCTCTT
The DNA here is from genome assembly GCA_006410875.1 of Neotragus pygmaeus. Lineage (NCBI taxonomy): Eukaryota > Metazoa > Chordata > Mammalia > Artiodactyla > Bovidae > Neotragus > Neotragus pygmaeus. Next base: position 3,629 of record SJYV01007053.1, read on the forward strand.
TCTGCCTGCAAGCCCCGAGGAAAGGCCCTGTAAGGACACGGCAGGAAGGCAGCTGTCGGCACCTCAGGAAGCCGTCCTCACCAGACACAGGGTCTGCTGGCACCGTGACCTCAGACTTCCCGCCTTGCAAGAAAGTCTAGTAAAACGTGCATTGTTTAACCCACCCAGCCTACAGTATCGAATATTTTGTTACAGAAGCCTGAGCTAAGAGAAAGATCTTACTCCATTCTTTCCGTTTTATATATTTTTTCTTTTCTTTCTTTTTTTTTTTTTTCTCCTTTAACTGTACTGATTTGAAAGCACTATTAAAATTTTTTTTTGGTGATGGTTATCCACAGCCTATTAAAAATGAGTAGTTTTGCTTTTCTCTATAACTTTGTCACCATTGTTAATCCCATCTCATTTTCTGGTCTAAAATCTGCATTATTATTATCTACTCCTTTTGAGTCCTTTACCATTTATGTAATAGTAAGATTAACTGAATCAATTATTCATCATTACTTCCTATGTATTTACAAACACATGGAACTTGTCTGAGTTCACTTCTTTTCTTACTGGAATATTTCCTCCAAGAATATTTTCAAAGATGGTCTTTGAGAAGTAAATCTTTGCAGTCTTACATGCTTCACAATGGGCTTCCCATGTGACCCAGCAGTAAAGAATCCACCTGCGAATGGGTCGAGAAGATCCCTTGGAGTAGGAAATAGAAACCCATCCCAGTTTTCTTGCCTGGAAAATTTCCATGGAGACAGGAGCCTCGTGAGCTACAGTCCAGGGAGTTGCAAAGAGTTGGACATGACTAAACACACACACATACTTCATAATAGTGTTTATACTCATCCAGATGATATTTGAACTGAGTATATAGGCTTAGTGTCCTTTTCTTTCAACAATATCAATCATTGAGCCACTGTTTTTTTGTGTCTACGATTCTTATTGAGATGGCCGATGTCAACCTGATTCTCCTTTACAGCCCATCTTTTTTTCTGGAAACTTTAAAGGTGGTTGCTCTTTTTAATCCTACATTTTGCTATAAATGTGTCTGAGTTTTTCCTCCTCATCCTGTTTGAAGGTCTATATGCCATTGTATTAAGATTTTAATCTTTCTATAGTTTTGGAGAATTCTCATTTTTTTCCAAGATTTCCTCCCCTTCTATTTTCTCTCTCTTATGGAATTCTTAGTTTAAAAAAAAGGTGTCATCTGTTTTATTTATCCTTTCACATACTATTTGTTGAATGATCTCAGGAAACTTACAAGCCTTTCCAAAGGAGATAGTACTTACCTCATAAATGTATGTTACTTTTGTCATGAAAAGCTGCTGCTTAGAGAAACTAGTTGCCAATAACTGCAATTCCTAAACTCAGCCACAAGAGGTCAGACAACCACCAAGAAAACATACTGAGCTGAAGTTTTGCTGTTTTAGTGAATGGCACCCCACTCCAGTACTCTTGCCTGGAAACTCCCATGGACGGAGGAGCCTGGTAGGCTGCAGTCCATGGGGGTCGTTGAGGGTTGGACACGACTGAGCGACTTCACTTTCGCTTTTCACGTTCATGCTTTAGAGAAGGAAATGACAACCCACTCCAGTGTTCTTGCCTGGAGAATCCCAGGGATGGCGGAGCCCAGTGGGCTGCCGTCTATGGGGTGGCACAGAGTCGGACACGACTGAAGCGACTTAGCAGCAGCAGTAGCATCAGCAACTGCTGAGTGGAGAAGGAAATGGCACCCCACTCCAGTACTCTTGCCTGGAGAATCCCAGGGACGGGGGAGCCTGGTGGGCTGCCGTCTATGGGGTCGCACTGAGTCGGACACGACTGAAGCGACTTAGCAGCAGCAGCACTGCTGAGGGACTATGGTAGCTACAAAAGGCCAAACATTCCGCTCATAATACTCATCTCTCGTTTGAAAGCTTAATCTCCAGTGTCAGTAACAGGATTAGTGTATGAGCCAGGCTTCCTTGAGTCTGCAATTTGAGATGCAACAGAAATACTTCTGCCACTCCTGCTTAGACTGCAATTCATAGATCATATTCGTACCAACACCCTGCAGAATGGATGTTTTCCGGAGGCACCAATCAGCTCTGTCACTTACTGGTAGAGTGACTTTGGGCAAGTTGCTGAAACTCTCTAAGCCTCTGGCCATCCTCATCTAGATTATTGTGGGAAATCAGAGACCATGCCAGGACAGGTTAATATTGAAAAACTGTAGTCCTTGCTGTTTTCTCTTTGTTAAATGAGGAATTTGGTGAATGGGTCTCTAAATTCCCATCCCACATAAATATTCAGTGTTTAATGAAATCACATTCATCCCTGGAGAAAGTCCAACTCAATGAGATGTTTCTGGGCCATGAACATTTCTGGGAAAATTTTTTCAGACTGGTGTGATGGAAATAGAGAAGAGCCATGTGGTGATGATGCTGTCTGCTCCTGGAATCTAAAATCCTGGGCCTACAGGTCTAGGTCTATATTTTTATCAGTTGGAAGACTCAGGCAATCTGCTTAGTCATTACCTCAATCTAAGTGAAAGTGTTAGTCGCTCAGTAGTGTCCGACTCTTTGTGACCCATGGACCACAGCCCACCAGGCTCCTCGGTCCACAGGATTTTTTCTAAGCAGGAAGACTGGAGTGGTTAGCCATTCCCTTCTCTAGGGACTCTTCCTGACTCAGGGATTGAACCCATGTCTCCTGTGTCTCCTGCACTTCTGGCAGATTTTGTATTCACTGAGCCATTGGGGAAGCCCCAGTCTCAGTTTACCCATCTATAAAATGGGGCTGAAATAACCACCTCACAAGATACAAGGGTTAATGAGGTCATGTGTGTGAATTCTTTGACTGCAGTACGGTTTTGTCTATACCTAAAAAACAGGCTTAGGAGGACTTCCCTCACAGGGCTATTGAGAAAAACAAATGAGATAATGCAAATTGATTAGCACAATTCCTGGAATATTTTGGAAATATAATAAAGCATCAATTAATAAGAAAGCCTAGAATAGTAAAGTATGAATTTTAAGAACTGGACCTGAGAGCAGCTGGAGGAACCAGAGCTGGAGTGTGACCCTTCTCACGCCAGGCTGGCCGGGCATGCCTGCTTCTGCTGGCTGTGTGGTGAGGTGCCGCCGGTCCAGGGGCAGAACTGATGAAGGCTTTGGATGAAGAGAAATGAGCGACACACTGGTCCACTCATCACTTCCACTTTGAAAATGGCCTCTCTCCAGCCTTCCCTGCAGCGGATATCAGGGACAGAAAACACCTGAGGGGGAGGCCCTGAGAGGCGCTGAGAGGGGTGGGGCTGGCTTAGGCCAACTCCACTCAGCACTAGACTGCTTGTGTGCGCGCTCGCGTGTCCTCCGTCACTAAGTCGTGTCCGATGCTGCAACCTCGCAGACTGTAGCCCACAAAGCTGCCCTGTGCATTGGCTTCTCCAAACAATGATACCGGAGTGGGTTGCCATTTCTTTCTCCAGGGGATCTTCCCAACCCAGGGATCAGATCCACGTCTCCTGCATTGGCAGGGGGATTCTTGACCACTGAGCAACCTGGGAAGCCCCGTGTGTGTATGTGCACGTGTATATAAAATCTCCCAAACCAGAGGACGAGTTCTTCGAGTTTAGCTCATTTCAAGGCACATCTTTATCAAGCTCCTGTGACGTGCAGGTTGCTGTGCCAGGGACCAAGGAGTCAGAGAAGAAGACGAAAAGGCCTTGCCCTGGTGGGGTTCAGAGACGTGGGAGAGAGCCAGCAGGAGGCAGCTCCTGCTCACACCACGTGGCGAGTGCCAGCAGGGAGAATGGCAGAGGGTGCCACCCAGGAGGGGAGCACGGGCTGGGGGTGGTGTCTGGGCAGGGATCCCAGAGGAAGGGTTGCCTGAGCTGAACTCTGAAGGATGAATTCTGGCAAAGAGCCTGGCAAAGTCAGAGGAAGGGGAAAGGATGACAGGGGTGCCCAGGTGGATGACATTCTTGAACAAAGACACGGCAGTGATTCTGAGCAGTTTAGAGTGTGGGCCCTGGGACATAGAGGCAGTAGTGGCAGATGAAGCTGGCCAGCCGGGCTGGGCAGGACTGGGGAGGGTCCTGAGCACAGAGAACCAGGCTGGCCTTCTCCCATGGACATCCCAAAAGAGTCCCCAGCCTCGTCACATCTATACCACCTACATAAATTCTGACTGAAGAATTAGGGGGACGTAGGGAGAGGCACGGGCACGGCTGCTGCCCATGAGCTCAACCTCCTCCCTCAGCTTTATCACACGTGGGGTCACCTTCCTACACAACCTCTCCCAAAGACCCAGCTCCTAGAAATACCACATCTTGGCCCAGCCCCCAGAGAACTGACCAGGTCTGCTGCAAAGACTTTCCAACAGCTCTTGACACAGAGAACCCAGGATTTTAATTGAGCGAGTGTACCAGATAATCAGAGACTGACTGGAAGGTAGAACAAGCTTATTCTGAGTTTTCCTATCCAGCAACTGGGCCCATCGGCTGTGGGCTTAGGATGCTGGGGGAGTACATTCCCTGGCTGGAGTTGCAGGGCTGATGGAGTTCCCGTTCCTCTGTTGGCCCCACAGTGGCCTGGACCACTGGCCTGGAACCACTGGCCTGGAACCACACCACAGTAACCACAGGGAGATGCTGTAAGTTGCCACGAGTCAGCACATGAAGCAGGCTGAACACTTGGCTGTATTTACGTGCATACTAAGTCGCTCCAGTCATGTCCCACTCTTTGCGACCCTATGGACCGTAGCCCGCCAGGCTCCTCTGTCCATGGGATCCTCTAGGCAAGAATCCTGGAGTGGGTTGCTGTGCCCTCCTCCAGGGGATCTCCCTGACCCAGGGACGGAATCTGCGTCTCTTAGGTGTCTCCTGCGTTGGCAGGCAGGTTCGTTACCACTAGCGCCACCTGTTGTACTTACCCACCAGCTCACAGGGTGGGAGTTGCATAGTGTAGAGAGGTTTCTAGGCAAATACCGAGGGAACCTGAAGGCACAAGGCCAAGCCCATGGTATTGGAAACCACTAGACTGGTTAAACGGTAAAACGCAAAACAAAAGTTGCACTTTGCTGTGAGGTGGCTTCTGGCTTTGGGTGACGTTTTTTCTTTCTTGTCTTTTCCAAGAGCAAAACACTGGGAGTGTTTCCTACCCCAAAACAGACAGATTCCTCAGGCACCTCCCACAGGAAAGTAGCCTGGTGTGTCTGAGTTGGTCCCTAAACGTTTCCCCTCGCCGGCTTCCCTGTCTGTGTGGTCAGTAACCAAGTGATTATTCCGTGGGGACAGCTTGCCCAGGCTCCCTTGAGCTGCACTATTTATCATGGCAGCAGCTGGAGATAAGCTGGACACAAAGAGGATTTGTGTCTCTGGGTGTCGGGTCCTAGATACGAACGCGGAGGAATTTTCTCATTAGTGGGAAGTCAGGGGAGGGGACTCCAGGCTTTCATTGCACGCCCCAGTGCAAACGGCGGCAGGGAGGAGGGCACCTGGAGGGGAAAGTCCCCGAAGGTGCTTCACTGGACAACTGAAATGAAGGTTTCCAGAGTGGATTTCCTTGGGAGAGATGAATGACATTAAATGTCTGCACTTACGAAGCTGTTTAGGGGGAGGTGGGGATTCTTCGAGGAGAGCTGAGTTTCTTTGTGTGGAATTAATTACTTGTTCCCACTCAGAAGGGAGCCACAACGGGGGGTGGGGAGCTCCAGAACGGGCACCTCAAACCGAGTGGTAGGCATGGCAGGGGCAATGCTGAGTGAAGCCCAGGGAACCCTGAGGGCCCAAACCTCAAAGGCAAGGAGCTATTGCCTGCAGGTGGCAAACCAAACTCAGGAGCCCTGTGGTGGTGGGGATGAGAATAGAGAGGAGACAGGTCATTGAAGCACAGATGGTTCTTGAACACTCCCAGGATGCACAGACTATGAAGGGATTCTGAGAGCAAATTGACCAGGAAGCAGCTCTCTGAGTTTGGAGCAGTATCTGAGGTGCAATCTGGTACTGCTGCTGCTGCTAAGTCGCTTCAGTCGTGTCCGACTCTGTGCGACCCCATAGACGGCAGCCCACCAGGCTCCCCCGTCCCTGGGATTCTCCAGGCAAGAACAGTGGAGTGGGTTGCTGTTTCTTTCTCCAGTGCAGGAAAGTGAAAAGTGAAAGTGAAGTCGCTCAGTCATGTCCGACTTGTAGAGACCTCATGGACTGCAGCCTACCAGGCTCCTCCATCCATGGGATTTTCCAGGCAAGAGTACTGGAGTGGGGTGCCATTGCCTCTCCTAATTCTCCCAATCTGGTACTAGCTACTGTCATTCCATGAATTCTGAATCCCAACAGGAGTTCCCCACCAGACTGCAGGAATGAAGTGGGTTTCCTGATGACCTGTGATTTGTTCGTTTCCTTCAGCAATCACTACAGGCAGAGGAAAAACACTTTCAGTTGAAATTACCAGCCCACCCTCGTACTTTCATTGTGTAACAGCGTATGCGAATAACACAACCTGTTAAATATAACAGGAAGGGAGGTTCCACGGTGCCCTCACCAACTGTGGGTGGGCATGCCCGGGTGCTCAGTCGTGCCTGACTCTGCGATCCCATGGACTGTAGTCCACCAGGCTCCTCTGTCCACTGTGGGCCTCGTGAGAGACTACCAGGGATCTCTTTTCCACCAGTGTTACCACTGTGCCCAGACAGCACTTAGTACACAAACAGGCTTGGGTCTTTTATCCCGGCTTCTAGGCTAAAGGCTCAGACCACAGTATTAAAGAAAATGTGACATATTCACATCCCTTTTCACACTTAAAAATTTCCTCCAAAAGTTTTTATTTTTACATTATGATTTTTCATATTTGGTCTTAGCCTCAAACAATTGCTTTGCATAACAGTGGAAAAGAAAAGGTATGTGAAAGGCACATTTCACACCTGAATGACTGCAGAAGTCAATCCTGAAGCTACTCAATGGGAGCGGTTGCCCAAACTGGAGCTTACACTTGAAGGAAAAAGTTGCTACTGTTAAGTATTTAAAATGCCTTTTCCCATGCATGGAATATGTTGGATTGGTTTTTGCATTACCCATACCTTCCCAGAACAATACACTGAGCCCCACTGCAGAGCAAGCAAGCAGAGTGAAGGCCCGTTGTCTTCTTCCTCTGAGGATGGAAGTGCAGGAGTGTAATTCATAGCAGAAAAGACTGGAGACAGCCTCAGGCCTGAGATGCTTTTTAATTGCAGCCAGGGAGGGGTCTCCGGCCTCATCCTGGGGGAGCATGACCGGGCTAGGCAGAAAGGCCCATCCCTCCCCCTTTAGTTGCGGATATGGCTTCTTTTCCTTCCTCTTCCTATATTTTCTCCACTTTGTCCCTTTCAAGGAGGTTAAAGGTCTGGTCGGTTCTCAGCTAGGAGTCCTCCGGGTCATGCAGTGGGACAGACAGGAGCACCCACGGGGCTTCAGGCCAGCACTACTCTAAGCCACGCTCTCAGTAAGGAGCATCCTGGCTACTGGAGTCTGGGGTGAGGGCCCACATCAGCAGCTTTGGGTGTTTTACTGACATTACTAACGACTTGGAATCTGATAGCAGCTGCGGTCCCTCTCTGTGCACCCAGCTCCATTCCCGCCTCAATGGGAGAGGGCTATGAACCCCAGGTAGACGACGGGTGGTCACTCTCATTTCCTGCTTCTGAGGGAGAGGGTGGCACCTCCGCACACGATGCGGGTCCCCTGAAGTCATCATAGTTCAATTTGGAGGAGGGAGACTTCCATGGCGGCCAGCCAGTTAGGGGAATAAACGAGGGCACATCCCCGGAGACCATTTCCACCCAGGCTCTCGCGCTAGAGATCCGTCATGGCTCACTCTCCCAGGCTCACAAAGCAAAAGGCTGGAGAATAAGTCAGCCTTCAGAAAAACCAACCACTCCCCATTGGTTAGGAGAAAAAAAACAAACCAGCAAAACCAAACCAAATCATTTTATTGTATAGTTTCTACCAGAAAATTACTAAAAATATAAATATAAAATCTCTAGAAAATACTCGGAATAGCTCTGTAATATTCTTCTTCCCCTAAACTGGGGCCAACCTCTTTGTTCTTTAAAATCTGATGGATTACAAGAAGGTCTTCATCACCCACATTTGTGAACACATTACATTTCTCTCTGTGGCAGGGGAGTAGGAATATGCCACCTTTTTGCCAGGTTCTGGAAGCTCACCTTGCATCTGTCAGGGTAAAACTATTGCTGAATATGGGGATGCAGGGGAGTGGGACTAGAATGTGAAAAAAACTCCATGGTCGCATTTCCTCCTGAGGACATAGACGACACTTCTCCTCGGTGCCCTGTCCTTGAGCCGACTGGGCCACCCCAGGGTCCAGCCTCCAGAGAAGCTGGAGTCACCCTGGGGGGGGGGGGGGGGGGG
>SJYV01007058.1:19-11344 GCA_006410875.1 Neotragus pygmaeus
ACAAGCGCCCAGGACCAGCCCCAGGGACGCAGGCAGGGCCTCAGAAGGGCTGGCCGGCCCCCGCTTGAGGCTGGGGGGCCAGGCTCAGTCTGCAGCAGTCGGAGACCCTGCAGGCTGGGGGGTGGGCCAGGCGGCCTGAAGGGGCAGCTCCCGGCCTGATCCTGGCCCGAGGCGGGGGGGAGGGGGTAGCTGCTCACCTGAAGTGACGCGGGGGCCCCACTGTCGCTGCGCTTCTCACCCGCATGCCCGGGGCGCCTCTGCCCTCCACACTGACGGATGCGAAAGCTGAACTGAGTGTCCCCAAGGCAGCCTGGGGAGGAGAAGGCCCGTCACGCTGGGTCCAGCTGGAGTCTCTCCTGCCAGCCCCTGGGGGTCAGCGGGGGGAGGCCGGGGCCCCTGCGTCTCCGCACAGAGGCCCCTGTGCCCTGACTCCTGTACCTCAGGGTGTAACCTCAGCACACAGACATGCGCACAGACGGCCCCGCAGTGTGGGCACCGAGGAAGCCCACTGGGGGGTGGCAGGACCTCCGTGCGGCCTGGCTGAGCCTGCCTGGGATGGAAAACAGGCTGGCCGCACACGCGAGCCCCGGGGAGGGTCCGAGGCCAGGACCCGGTGGCCCCTCTGCTGGGGCGAAGACCAGACCCCGCAGGTCCTTCTGCCCAGACTCCTCTTTCCACAGGAGCCAGGGAGCCTGGCGGCCACGCAGGACTCAGAATATCTCCCCAGAGGAAGCAGGGCCGGGGCTCCAGGCGGTGCAGGCCAGGCCGGTCCCAGAGCGACGCCCAGGGCAGAGCAGGGAGAGGCGGCAGNACAGGAGCCAGGGAGCCTGGCGGCCACGCAGGACTCAGAATATCTCCCCAGAGGAAGCAGGGCCGGGGCTCCAGGCGGTGCAGGCCAGGCCGGTCCCAGAGCGACGCCCAGGGCAGAGCAGGGAGAGGCGGCAGGGTGGCCTACCTGAGTGGGAGTCGGGAAAGGACAGGTAGCAGATGCTGCTTTTCTGAAACACAGAAACCCGGTGAGGGTCTGCTCTCCAGGCGAGGTCTGCTCCCGAGAGGGCTGGGACCCACCTCCTTGTCCGTGAGCTGGAAGTCGCAGGGGTACACCAGCTGTGGGGACACAGACCACCTGGTGGCACGGGCTGGGCCGGCTCGGAGCTGGGCTGCACCCCCTCCGCCCCTGCTGACTCCCTGCTGCCCCGGCCCTCTCCTGGGCTCCGCACCCCGCACCTCGGCCCCCGCGCCCCAGCCCCTGCAGCCCGGGACACTCCCGTTTCTTGGCCGGCACACCCGACCGAGCTCAACTCCCTGCCCACATCCTCACCCTCATGGCCGCTTGCTCAGACCGGCCTCTCTGTCTCCATGGACCAACCACCCATCCCCGAGACGGCCCCTCACTTGAAGGGGGGCAGGCCCTTCTAGCCTCTGTGCCCGCGCCGCCCACTCAGAGGGGCTTGGCCACACCCTTCCCTCCCCGGGTGCCGGCAGCCAGCCTGCTCGTCCCGGCCTCACTAGGTGGTGCCTGACGCTGACACCCTTGCCTCTGAGCATCTTCACTCCAGCCCCCACTAGTGAGGGGTCCAGGAACTTCCAGCCTGCTCCCGGTTTGGAGCACGACCTATGGGGTACCCAAGCCCCAGAAGTGTCCAGGGAGCACGACCAGCTGGCCAGGCTATATCTGGGAGACGGGCCACGCTCGAGGGGAGCCAAGCAGGTTGAGGCTTGTCTGTCCGGCCAGCCGCCCTGTGCTCAGGCAGCGGGTCTGAATGGATCTCCGTGAGGGACGCAAAAAAAGGCAGGCAGCCCCCAGAGCGCTGCTGTACCTTGGGCCTGTGCTCAGAGGAGCAGGCTGGTTCCAGTGGCTGTCTCCAATGGGCCAGGAGCTGAGGGGCCCGTGTGTGTGGCCCCTTCTCACTCACTCTGTGCCAAACCCCCAGGCAGAGGAGGACTTGGGTTTTGGCTGAAACTAGCCTTCTTCTGGGCTGTGCTCTGAAGCCCAGATGGTGAGTGCGGGGCCCTGGGACTCCCACTGGCACAATCATGTAGCTTCTGCCTCCATGTGCTCTGGGCCTACTGTCTCCTCTGCAGACACCAAGTGTCCAGAGGCCTGGGACTGGGTCCCAGGCACTTCTGCCTCGGAGCCCCGGCAGGGGGGAGACCCTCACCAGATACCGTACAGGCATGTCTCGTTTTATTACACTCTGCTTTATTGCACTTCTGGATGTCATGACTATTTTACGAATTAAGGGTTTAGCAATTCTACGGGTGCCATTTTCTCACATCACACTTCTGTGTCACATCCGCATAACTTCCACAATATCTCAAAACTTTTTCATCACTGTATTTGTTTCAGTGACCTGTGATCTATGTGTTTGATATTACTGTTGCAAAAAGATGGCTTACTGAAGGCTCAGATGATAGCGTTTTTTAGCAGGAAAGCATTTTGAAATAAAGGAGCGTACATAGTTTTTTAGATACAGTGCTATGTCTTGCACTCGCATTATACGAGTCTAGTGTAGTAGCGTTAGTGTTAGTGGCTCAGTCGTGCCTGACTCTTTGCGGCCCCATGGACTGCAGCCCCAGGATACTGGAGTGGATTGCCATTCCCTTCTCCAGGGGATCTTCCCAACCCAGGGATTGAACCCGGGTCTCCTGCTTTGCAGGCGGATTCTTTACTGTCTGAGCCACTAGGTAAGCTAGTGTAGCCATAACTTTTACATGTGCTGGGAAGCCAGGAAATCTGCGTGACTGGCTTTACTACAATGGCCTGGAACTGTACCCCCAACAACTCAGGGGCCTACCTTTATGGAGAGTGTGAAAACATGTCTCTAAAGGACAGTGGAACAGGTGGGTCACATAGAAATCACGAGATGTCAGCTAAGGCGGCAGCAAGGAGGAGGGGCTTTAGTTACTGAGTTGGTCCAACCCTGTGACCCCATGGACTGCAGCCCGCCAGGCTCCTCTGTCCATGGGATTTCCCGGGCAGGGACACTGGAGTGGGCTGCCATTTCCTCCTTCAGGGGCTCTTCCCGACCCAGGGACTGAACCTGCATCTCCTGCTTGGCAGGCAGATTCTTTACCACTGAACCTCCTGGGAAGAGGCGGGAGGGGAGCTGGCCAAACAGTGTCTGTCTGTGGGGCGGGCCCACAGAGGTGCCTGGGGACAGCACCAGGGAGGCAGGAAGGCCCAGGGCAGGGCGGGGGAAGGCAGGTGGCTGGTGGGGCAGGGCCCGCCAGGTCTCGGTGCTGAGGCCGGGGCTCCGAATCTGCTCTGCAGGCACAGGAGCCTTGCAGCGTCTGAGCAGGCTTGCAGCCCTGCCCAGGGCTCCGCGTTCAGAGTGTAGGAGCTGGGAGCAGAGGCCAGAGGGAAGGCCACGCCTGAGCGAGGGGACAAACAGGGCAGACACACAGCGACGGGCAGAGGGTATGGAGCTGCTGCATGGCGAGCCTTGTCCCTGGAGCCACGGGGTCTGGACCTTTCCACCAGAGCCTCAGGGCTCAGGGCGGTGCTGCCTGAGGAAGACAAACGCGGGAGCTTAGCCTTGCTGGAGGAGGTACTTCTAGGAAAACGCCTCTCCACGTGCCGTGTGGGTGTCCTAGGCTCCCCAAGCCGAGGCTGCCTTTCCCGATCTCTCCTTCTCACACGTGCAGCATCGCTTCCCGAGGCTGTGACGCAGGACGTCAGGGGCACTGACTGAAGCTGACGTGGGGGTCTTCAAGACACAGGGGTCTCTCTAGCTGCCTTCCATTTGGCCGGACATTAAAAGGGATGTAGAAGTATCAAATAATGCCATTCTCCTCACTAAACTTGTTTCTGAAAATATGGTGGTTTTGGTGGGAATATTAAGAGCTATATTAATATAAATGGTATCTCTTGTTCCAAAATGGATTAACGTGCATTTTTAATTTTTCAGTTTTAACTTTTAGTGTAGAGAATGTTGATAGATGCGACCCACATAAAAAGCCCCTTGGGCCTTCGGTAGTTTTGGAGACCGAAAGAGTCGTGAGACTGTGCAGTGTGGGAGCTGTGGCCAGCAGGGGGACGTGGACACCGGGCGGAGCCAGGACCCTCCGGGCCCTCGGCCGTGGTTCACTGCACAGGCTTCGTGGTTGGGGCTGCAGAGAGGAGCACTGCCACGGCCCGAGGCAGCAGAGCTGGGCCCCCTGCCTGCCCTCCCCGCGTGTCTGACCCCTGCCTGCCTGCAGGCTCCAGAGCACCCACGAGCGAGGGACACAACACACATCCTGCCTGCTCGGTGCGGGGCCTGAACCACTGACTCTGTGTCTCTAGCACAGGACGTGAACTCCTGGTGGGCAGGCCCCAGGATGGCACCCAGCTCTGTGTCCTCATGTCCAGCACCAGGATCACGGAGCCTGGCTGGTGGCAGTCACTTGATACTGGATTTATTGAGGGACTGAATGGCTGGCTCCTTGACTTTGCTTTTGCTGGCTTCTGGGGGGAGGGGTTACTTGGAACAGCCCCCCTCCCAGCTCTGGATGCCTCCTTCTCATCCTCCAAGATCTGGCCAAGCGCCGCTCCTTCCTCTGAGCTGCGTCTGCCCATGGAAGTCTCCGTGATCCACGAGCGCCCAGGGGGCAGTTTCCAGGTCTTCCATCCTGCCCCAGCATCGAGCGAGCAGTGCCAGAGCCCCTGTGGTGCTCAGCCAGGCCAAACCCAGAATAAACAGGTAACTGCGGAGCAGGTGCTCCATGAGTTGACTGTGGCTTCAGCAGAAATGACCCCTGATCCCCCTACAGTCTACAGGGCAGAGAAGAAAGACAAGACGCAAACCAGTGAGCGCCGGGGGGCTGCCCTACCCGATCCCTGCACAGATGCACCGGCCCCCCAGCACCCCAGGAGTTATACAGCCCCAGCAAAGCTCAGAAGCCCAGCACGTGGAGCCTTTAACTGTTCTTGCTTGAATGGTTAAGTTCTAGAAAATCATACATGAGAAACAGCAGACTCCCTTCCCTTGTGATTTTATCGGGAACAACTTGGGCACCAGCAGGAAGATGGACTCTGTGATACTGGGCAGATCACCTGACCTCTCTGGCCTCAGGTTCCTGCATCAGGTTAGCCTGGCGCACCATCAGGGGACAGGAGTGGTGAATGGGGTCTCCGCAGCGAGCCCTCTGCCCACTAGGACATGAGCTTCCCACAGCCTCATGGAGCTCAGCAAGGCCTTGGAAAACAGCCCTTCACCCTGACGCTGGCTTTCCCATGACGGCTGACCAGGCTCACCTCAGCCACTGCAGTCGCGGGATGCACCACCTCCTGGGTTCTCAGAAAGCTGCCTCAGACAGCATGCTGAATTCTACCTCCTAAGCCTCCCCTGCCCTGGTCAGCTCCACGGTCTGTGTCGTGGCCTTCAGGGCACAGAGGAGACCATCCCGCCAGGCCTACTCAACTACAGAAGGCCTTCCTCCCCGAGTATGTCACATTCTCATCTACATCCATGTGGGTGGGGGTGGGAAAGAGTCTCAAAGGCAGGGCGAATCCCCTCGGCTGGGTGGGCTGGGTGCAGTCAGTGCACAGAAAGATGACGCCCGGGGCTGGATGTGACCCACCAGGGTCTGGATCAGGTTCTAAGTGAACAAGGAGGAGCCGAAAGGTTTAAGCAAGAGACCACAGATATTGGACTTGAGGTTGACGAATCTGGAGCGTCGCCACAGGTGGAGCTGTCAGCCTTGCATCCTCCGGGGGTGTGGCGTGGAGGGAGGGGAGGAGTCAAGGGTGACCCCTGGGATTCTGGCTGGAGTAACTGAGGGGAGAAGGTGTCATAGTGTGGGAAAGGCGGGGAGTCGGGGGGGGGGGAACAGGCTGTTCCTGGGGAGGAATCAAGTGTGCCACTTTGGGGATCAGAAGTGCAGGGCTCCCCTCTCCTCCATCCCGATAGGTGGTCTTGGCAACTTCACATTTACCCTTCTGCTTGGGGGGCGTGTTTCAGGAGGGGACCAGTGCAGGGTTCCAGAGGGGGAAGAACCGGAGGGTGTCTCACGGGGAGTGGGATTCCCAGGCCCCTCGGCAACGCCCGAGCCGCATCCGCCTCCAGCTACAGCGCAGGATCCGCCCCCCGCGGCCGCCCCGGCCCCGGCCCNAGCAGGGCCGGGGCTCCAGGCGGTGCAGGCCAGGCCGGTCCCAGAGCGACGCCCAGGGCAGAGCAGGGAGAGGCGGCAGGGTGGCCTACCTGAGTGGGAGTCGGGAAAGGACAGGTAGCAGATGCTGCTTTTCTGAAACACAGAAACCCGGTGAGGGTCTGCTCTCCAGGCGAGGTCTGCTCCCGAGAGGGCTGGGACCCACCTCCTTGTCCGTGAGCTGGAAGTCGCAGGGGTACACCAGCTGTGGGGACACAGACCACCTGGTGGCACGGGCTGGGCCGGCTCGGAGCTGGGCTGCACCCCCTCCGCCCCTGCTGACTCCCTGCTGCCCCGGCCCTCTCCTGGGCTCCGCACCCCGCACCTCGGCCCCCGCGCCCCAGCCCCTGCAGCCCGGGACACTCCCGTTTCTTGGCCGGCACACCCGACCGAGCTCAACTCCCTGCCCACATCCTCACCCTCATGGCCGCTTGCTCAGACCGGCCTCTCTGTCTCCATGGACCAACCACCCATCCCCGAGACGGCCCCTCACTTGAAGGGGGGCAGGCCCTTCTAGCCTCTGTGCCCGCGCCGCCCACTCAGAGGGGCTTGGCCACACCCTTCCCTCCCCGGGTGCCGGCAGCCAGCCTGCTCGTCCCGGCCTCACTAGGTGGTGCCTGACGCTGACACCCTTGCCTCTGAGCATCTTCACTCCAGCCCCCACTAGTGAGGGGTCCAGGAACTTCCAGCCTGCTCCCGGTTTGGAGCACGACCTATGGGGTACCCAAGCCCCAGAAGTGTCCAGGGAGCACGACCAGCTGGCCAGGCTATATCTGGGAGACGGGCCACGCTCGAGGGGAGCCAAGCAGGTTGAGGCTTGTCTGTCCGGCCAGCCGCCCTGTGCTCAGGCAGCGGGTCTGAATGGATCTCCGTGAGGGACGCAAAAAAAGGCAGGCAGCCCCCAGAGCGCTGCTGTACCTTGGGCCTGTGCTCAGAGGAGCAGGCTGGTTCCAGTGGCTGTCTCCAATGGGCCAGGAGCTGAGGGGCCCGTGTGTGTGGCCCCTTCTCACTCACTCTGTGCCAAACCCCCAGGCAGAGGAGGACTTGGGTTTTGGCTGAAACTAGCCTTCTTCTGGGCTGTGCTCTGAAGCCCAGATGGTGAGTGCGGGGCCCTGGGACTCCCACTGGCACAATCATGTAGCTTCTGCCTCCATGTGCTCTGGGCCTACTGTCTCCTCTGCAGACACCAAGTGTCCAGAGGCCTGGGACTGGGTCCCAGGCACTTCTGCCTCGGAGCCCCGGCAGGGGGGAGACCCTCACCAGATACCGTACAGGCATGTCTCGTTTTATTACACTCTGCTTTATTGCACTTCTGGATGTCATGACTATTTTACGAATTAAGGGTTTAGCAATTCTACGGGTGCCATTTTCTCACATCACACTTCTGTGTCACATCCGCATAACTTCCACAATATCTCAAAACTTTTTCATCACTGTATTTGTTTCAGTGACCTGTGATCTATGTGTTTGATATTACTGTTGCAAAAAGATGGCTTACTGAAGGCTCAGATGATAGCGTTTTTTAGCAGGAAAGCATTTTGAAATAAAGGAGCGTACATAGTTTTTTAGATACAGTGCTATGTCTTGCACTCGCATTATACGAGTCTAGTGTAGTAGCGTTAGTGTTAGTGGCTCAGTCGTGCCTGACTCTTTGCGGCCCCATGGACTGCAGCCCCAGGATACTGGAGTGGATTGCCATTCCCTTCTCCAGGGGATCTTCCCAACCCAGGGATTGAACCCGGGTCTCCTGCTTTGCAGGCGGATTCTTTACTGTCTGAGCCACTAGGTAAGCTAGTGTAGCCATAACTTTTACATGTGCTGGGAAGCCAGGAAATCTGCGTGACTGGCTTTACTACAATGGCCTGGAACTGTACCCCCAACAACTCAGGGGCCTACCTTTATGGAGAGTGTGAAAACATGTCTCTAAAGGACAGTGGAACAGGTGGGTCACATAGAAATCACGAGATGTCAGCTAAGGCGGCAGCAAGGAGGAGGGGCTTTAGTTACTGAGTTGGTCCAACCCTGTGACCCCATGGACTGCAGCCCGCCAGGCTCCTCTGTCCATGGGATTTCCCGGGCAGGGACACTGGAGTGGGCTGCCATTTCCTCCTTCAGGGGCTCTTCCCGACCCAGGGACTGAACCTGCATCTCCTGCTTGGCAGGCAGATTCTTTACCACTGAACCTCCTGGGAAGAGGCGGGAGGGGAGCTGGCCAAACAGTGTCTGTCTGTGGGGCGGGCCCACAGAGGTGCCTGGGGACAGCACCAGGGAGGCAGGAAGGCCCAGGGCAGGGCGGGGGAAGGCAGGTGGCTGGTGGGGCAGGGCCCGCCAGGTCTCGGTGCTGAGGCCGGGGCTCCGAATCTGCTCTGCAGGCACAGGAGCCTTGCAGCGTCTGAGCAGGCTTGCAGCCCTGCCCAGGGCTCCGCGTTCAGAGTGTAGGAGCTGGGAGCAGAGGCCAGAGGGAAGGCCACGCCTGAGCGAGGGGACAAACAGGGCAGACACACAGCGACGGGCAGAGGGTATGGAGCTGCTGCATGGCGAGCCTTGTCCCTGGAGCCACGGGGTCTGGACCTTTCCACCAGAGCCTCAGGGCTCAGGGCGGTGCTGCCTGAGGAAGACAAACGCGGGAGCTTAGCCTTGCTGGAGGAGGTACTTCTAGGAAAACGCCTCTCCACGTGCTGTGTGGGTGTCCTAGGCTCCCCAAGCCGAGGCTGCCTTTCCCGATCTCTCCTTCTCACACGTGCAGCATCGCTTCCCGAGGCTGTGACGCAGGACGTCAGGGGCACTGACTGAAGCTGACGTGGGGGTCTTCAAGACACAGGGGTCTCTCTAGCTGCCTTCCATTTGGCCGGACATTAAAAGGGATGTAGAAGTATCAAATAATGCCATTCTCCTCACTAAACTTGTTTCTGAAAATATGGTGGTTTTGGTGGGAATATTAAGAGCTATATTAATATAAATGGTATCTCTTGTTCCAAAATGGATTAACGTGCATTTTTAATTTTTCAGTTTTAACTTTTAGTGTAGAGAATGTTGATAGATGCGACCCACATAAAAAGCCCCTTGGGCCTTCGGTAGTTTTGGAGACCGAAAGAGTCGTGAGACTGTGCAGTGTGGGAGCTGTGGCCAGCAGGGGGACGTGGACACCGGGCGGAGCCAGGACCCTCCGGGCCCTCGGCCGTGGTTCACTGCACAGGCTTCGTGGTTGGGGCTGCAGAGAGGAGCACTGCCACGGCCCGAGGCAGCAGAGCTGGGCCCCCTGCCTGCCCTCCCCGCGTGTCTGACCCCTGCCTGCCTGCAGGCTCCAGAGCACCCACGAGCGAGGGACACAACACACATCCTGCCTGCTCGGTGCGGGGCCTGAACCACTGACTCTGTGTCTCTAGCACAGGACGTGAACTCCTGGTGGGCAGGCCCCAGGATGGCACCCAGCTCTGTGTCCTCATGTCCAGCACCAGGATCACGGAGCCTGGCTGGTGGCAGTCACTTGATACTGGATTTATTGAGGGACTGAATGGCTGGCTCCTTGACTTTGCTTTTGCTGGCTTCTGGGGGGAGGGGTTACTTGGAACAGCCCCCCTCCCAGCTCTGGATGCCTCCTTCTCATCCTCCAAGATCTGGCCAAGCGCCGCTCCTTCCTCTGAGCTGCGTCTGCCCATGGAAGTCTCCGTGATCCACGAGCGCCCAGGGGGCAGTTTCCAGGTCTTCCATCCTGCCCCAGCATCGAGCGAGCAGTGCCAGAGCCCCTGTGGTGCTCAGCCAGGCCAAACCCAGAATAAACAGGTAACTGCGGAGCAGGTGCTCCATGAGTTGACTGTGGCTTCAGCAGAAATGACCCCTGATCCCCCTACAGTCTACAGGGCAGAGAAGAAAGACAAGACGCAAACCAGTGAGCGCCGGGGGGCTGCCCTACCCGATCCCTGCACAGATGCACCGGCCCCCCAGCACCCCAGGAGTTATACAGCCCCAGCAAAGCTCAGAAGCCCAGCACGTGGAGCCTTTAACTGTTCTTGCTTGAATGGTTAAGTTCTAGAAAATCATACATGAGAAACAGCAGACTCCCTTCCCTTGTGATTTTATCGGGAACAACTTGGGCACCAGCAGGAAGATGGACTCTGTGATACTGGGCAGATCACCTGACCTCTCTGGCCTCAGGTTCCTGCATCAGGTTAGCCTGGCGCACCATCAGGGGACAGGAGTGGTGAATGGGGTCTCCGCAGCGAGCCCTCTGCCCACTAGGACATGAGCTTCCCACAGCCTCATGGAGCTCAGCAAGGCCTTGGAAAACAGCCCTTCACCCTGACGCTGGCTTTCCCATGACGGCTGACCAGGCTCACCTCAGCCACTGCAGTCGCGGGATGCACCACCTCCTGGGTTCTCAGAAAGCTGCCTCAGACAGCATGCTGAATTCTACCTCCTAAGCCTCCCCTGCCCTGGTCAGCTCCACGGTCTGTGTCGTGGCCTTCAGGGCACAGAGGAGACCATCCCGCCAGGCCTACTCAACTACAGAAGGCCTTCCTCCCCGAGTATGTCACATTCTCATCTACATCCATGTGGGTGGGGGTGGGAAAGAGTCTCAAAGGCAGGGCGAATCCCCTCGGCTGGGTGGGCTGGGTGCAGTCAGTGCACAGAAAGATGACGCCCGGGGCTGGATGTGACCCACCAGGGTCTGGATCAGGTTCTAAGTGAACAAGGAGGAGCCGAAAGGTTTAAGCAAGAGACCACAGATATTGGACTTGAGGTTGACGAATCTGGAGCGTCGCCACAGGTGGAGCTGTCAGCCTTGCATCCTCCGGGGGTGTGGCGTGGAGGGAGGGGAGGAGTCAAGGGTGACCCCTGGGATTCTGGCTGGAGTAACTGAGGGGAGAAGGTGTCATAGTGTGGGAAAGGCGGGGAGTCGGGGGGGGGGGAACAGGCTGTTCCTGGGGAGGAATCAAGTGTGCCACTTTGGGGATCAGAAGTGCAGGGCTCCCCTCTCCTCCATCCCGATAGGTGGTCTTGGCAACTTCACATTTACCCTTCTGCTTGGGGGGCGTGTTTCAGGAGGGGACCAGTGCAGGGTTCCAGAGGGGGAAGAACCGGAGGGTGTCTCACGGGGAGTGGGATTCCCAGGCCCCTCGGCAACGCCCGAGCCGCATCCGCCTCCAGCTACAGCGCAGGATCCGCCCCCCGCGGCCGCCCCGGCCCCGGCCC
>SJYV01007058.1:12494-26166 GCA_006410875.1 Neotragus pygmaeus
CCGCCCCCCGCGGCCGCCCCGGCCCCGGCCCGCGGCCGCCTCACCTCCAGCGCCTGGCCCAGCTCCAGGTCGAAGGTGACCACGCACACGCACTCCAGCCAGGCCGAGAAGCGTGCCCAGGGCGTCCCCGGGGCCCGCATCCCGGACGACATCGCACCGAGGCGGCCGCGGAGCCGCTGCGGCCTGGCGCCGGCCCCGGCCCCCACGTCCATAGCCGCGGCTACCGGCACTGCCCAGCGTTGCCCGGGAAACGGCCCGAGGCGTTGCCGAGGGAACCGACCAGCGGCAACAGCCCGGGCGCGGCCTCAGCGCGCGGCCGAGCAGTCGAGCGGCCATCGCGGGCCAGAACGGCCCAGGCGCGATCTCGCGCCCCCTGGCGGCTGGAGGAGCGCCGTGCGGTGGAGAGGCTCCAAGACGACCAGCGAGACGCGCCCGCGCGGGCCAGACCGGCCCGAGCCTGGAGGAGGGACTTCCGGTGGGAGGATTGATCGGGGAAGCCGACCCAGGGCGGGGGCGCGGCCCCGCCCGGTTGAGCCTGCCGAGCGGCCTTCTTGGCCGGGTTTCGTCGTTACCGACCTCCCACTCTACCGGCTGTCCTGATCTCCCTTGAGTTTTGTCCCCAAGGTCTCCTCCTGGTGTGCGGATTAGCAGAGGGTCCGTGTGTGACCTCTGGGGCACTTTTGCTTTCTTAAGCCCGATAGCCGGTGCTGGGATGGGAGACCCCCGCAGGTGCCCTCCTCGCCTCTTGGGTCCACCGCTCTTGCAGACATTTCTGGGCCCCTGTTGGACAGCCTTGCATACTGTCTCAGACCCGTCTGTCCAAACCGAACTCTGTGTATAACGCATAACTCCAGCCAGCAGGGCCGTTTTATTTTCGGCTGTGGTGGGGAAGTGTGGTCGGGGGCAGATGGCAAGCCCCCTCTTCCTCTACGGCATCACCATCTCTTGCCCCTCAAAATGTGGCCACAGAGTCTCATCCCCCCACCCCCATCACACACAGGATCATGGAAGGACGAGTTTGGAGCTGAGACAATAATTTAACTGACACGCTATATATTTTATTTTATTTTATTTTATTTTTAAGGAAAGCTCCGCACTTAGCCTAGGATAGACTAGGTTGGAGTAACAACTCCCAAGTCTTCAGTAGATTTTTCACTGTTCATAGACCGATGGGAGAGTCAGGTGGCTCTTCTTGACCTACCTCTGGAACACATGACCTCTTACGGCACTGGCAGTGGAAAAGAGATTAGTGGAGGCCTGCTAGCTATTAATTGCCTTGGCCTACAAGTGATCAGGAAGATCCCCTGGAGAAGGAAATTATAACCCACTCCAGCATTCTTGCCTGGGAAATTCTGTGGATAGAGGAGCCTTGGCAGGCTCGAGTCCATGGGGTTGCAGAAGACCTGGACACAGCTTAGAGACTAGGCAACAACAATGACAAGTGATACCACACTTCTGCCGAGAGTCCATGGGCCAAAACGAGTCAGAAAAGGAAATGTGATGAGGGAATCAGAAACTGGTGGTTGCCACACTGCTGGCTTTGAAGATGGAGGAAAGGACTATGAACCAAGGAATGCAGGCAGCCTCTAGAAGCCAGAACCAGGTAAGGGAATGATCCTCCCCTCAAGCCTCCAGAAGGAACGCAGTTCTGCTGACACCTTAATTTATGCCCCATAAGATGCAATTCAGATTTCTGACTTCCAGAACTGTATGTGCGCACTGTTTTAAGCCACTAAATTTGTTGCATCAGCCCTTTAGCTTTCCAGCTGGTTTCCAGTGGTAAACAAAGGAACCCAACTGCCAACGCAGGAGACATAAGAGACTTGGGTTTGATCCCTGGATCGAGAAGCTCCCCTGGAGGAGGGCATGGCAACCCACCCCTGTATTCTTGCCTGGAGAATACTATGGACAGAGGAACCTGGTGGGCGACAATCCATAGAGTCGCAAAGAGTCAGACAGGACTGAAGCGACTTAGCAGGCATGCAGGAAACTACTACATACAATATGCAGCCTTTCTGTTTGGTTTCTTGCACTTCAGTTCAGTCAATTCAGTCACTCAATCGTGTCCGACTCTTTGCGACCCCATGGACCACAGCACACCAGGCCTCCCTGTCCATTACCAACTCCCGGAGTTTACCCAAACTCATGTCCATTGAGTCGGTGACGCCATCCAACCATCTCATCCCTGTCATCCCCTTCTCCTCCTGTGCTCAACCTTTCCCAGGACCAGGATCTTTTCAAACGAGTCAGCTCTTCACATCAGATGGCCACAGTATTGGAGTTTCAGCCTCAACATCAGTCCTTCCAATGAACACCCAGGACTAATCTCCCTTAGGATGGACTGGTTGGATCTCCTTGCAGTCCAAGGGACTCTCAAGAGTCTTCTCCAACAACACAGTTCAAAAGCATCAATTCTTCAGAGCTCAGCTTTCTTCATAGTCCACCTCTCACATCCATACATGACTACTGGAAAAACCATAGCCTTGAATAGATGGAACTTTGTTGGCAAAGTAATGTCTCTGCTTTTGAATATGCTGTCTAGGTTGGTCATAACTTAGCATGGTATTTCTGAAGTTCATTCAAGTTGTTGTGAATATCAGTAATTTGTTCCCTTATATGACTAGTAGTTCATTGTCTCGGAGAAGGCAATGGCACCCACTCAGTACTCTTGCCTGGAAAATTCCATGGATGGAGGAGCCTGGTAGGCTGCAGTCCATGGGGTCGCTAAGAGTTGGACATGACTGAGCGACTTCCCTTTCACTTTTCACTTTCATGCATTGGAGAAGGAAATGGCAACCCACTCCAGTGTTCTTGCCTGGAGAATCCCAGGGACGGGGGAGCCTGGTGGGCTGCCGTCTATGGGGTCGCACAGAGTCGGACACGACTGAAGCGACTTAGCAGTAGCAGCAGTTCATTGTCTGGATACACGACATTTTCATAATCCATTCTCAGTTGAAGTTGGAGCCAGGATAGCCAGAATGCTCTGGTCGGGAGCATTCCCATGCTCACGGTTCACCGTCAGTTACAAGAAACAGGAAGACAGCTGTCTCTACTTTTTCTCTAACAGGAAGCAGAAAACTTCCCTCCACCCAAGGACATCCAAGCCAATCAAAGATGGTCACAGCCCAACGTCTGGGACGCCTCCAAGCTCCTCCAGTGGACTCCAGTTATCACATTATCACAGCTCCTCCTTCTCCCCCTTTTCTGGGCTGTATGTTCAGTTTATAAGAAACTGTCAAACTATTTTCCAAAGAGGCTTTACCATGTGATGTTGCCACTAGCAATGTATGAAGGTTCCGGTTTTTCCACATCCTTGCCAGCTTCTGATGTTGTCAGCCTTTTTATTACTTTTTAAAATTCTTTTCCATTGTTTTTTGGCTGCCCTGGGTGTTGGTTGCTGTGCACAGGCTTTCTCTCTCATTGCGGCAAGGGGGGCAGCTCTGCTGTTGTGGAGCACAGCGACTCTCAACCCCTGGACCACCAGGAAGAGTCGCCCCTGCTCACCGCAGTTGAAGGAAGCTCCCGTGCAGCAGTGAGCGGGCAGCCATGAACAGAGACACAGGTAGACAGAGATGGGGACTGCAGGGGTAAGCCTACACGCATTGCGGCAACCAGAAGGTAGCAGCGGCGTGAAACGGCTTGTCCCTCAAAGCCTCCGGAAGGAACCAAGCCTGCCGACACCTTGATTCAGACTCCTGGCCTCCTACACTGTGAGAGAACGGATTTCTGTGGTTCAGCTCTCCAGGTTTGTACCTGTTACAGCAGCCTTAGCAAACAAATATAAGCTCCTGCTAAAACCATGGGTGCTGAGTTTCGAGTGAACTTCCCTGGTTGGCAACGTGTCACACCCTTTGCCATGACCCCCTGGGACAATGAAGCTTCTCCAGTGTAAGTCCAGGAGGACCCTCGAAGCTGGCACGCGGTCTTCCCCAGGTGAGGCCCCACGAGCCCTTTCCCTCTGTTGATTCTACCTTGTATCCTTTTCCTGTGAAAAGTCAGGGCTAGTCTGATAACGCCACTCTCTCCGCCATGCCTGGTTCTGAACTGTGCTTCGTCTCTTCAGATTGTGTCTCTTGCCATCTAATTGTGTGATTTGCCTTGTCATTATTTTGTGACAGCCATACATGATGTCCTGGGTGAAAGGACCTGCTGAAAACAAGCCTTAGCAATGTCAGGTGAGGGGTGGGGGAGGGGAAGCCTTCTTCCATGGGATCATCCATCTTGGGACGAGGCCCCAGTCACTTACTGGGTCTGTGCCTCTGGATGGGAACCTCACAAGTGTTTCTCCGTTTTATATCTCCCCTTGGTTGGGACAGGATGCCCAGGGGAGGCTGGAGCTGGACATTTCCCTTTCCGAGGTCAGTTAGGCTATGATAACACCCCAGCAGGTCAGGCTCTGGCTAACAGGATTTCCTTGAAGGTAGCCTTGTTAGGAAAAACAGAGTGCTCAGGACGTTGGGAATGGTTCCTTCCCTCCCCCAGCAGAAAGCTTGAGGGGACTTTGCTGCGATGTTTACTCGGGAACCTGGTCCCGCTCCAGGGGTAAATCTCACAGTACTGTAGGGACTCCCTTAGGACTGAGTCCCGGTGGTCTTTTTAACTCTCAGACCTGCTATGGTGAGCTTCCAGAAATTCATTAATTACGGTTCAGTCCCGCCTCCCCACACAGAGTTTCAAGTCAGTTTCTCTCATGAATGTTTGCAGACTGTGATGACTTGTATTCACCTGCCCGTCTCTCCTACCTTGGGAAGAGTGGATTGCTGTGTCCTCCCTTCTCTTTCAGACCCAAGAAAAGTTGCTAATTTTTCAGTTTGTTTAGCCCTTTACTTCTCAGCAGAGATTGTCGACTTCCAAGCTACTTGCATGCAGAATCCTACAGTGCAGAACTGAGGTGGTGAGTGCAGACATCCTTGGCTCGTTTCCAGTCTTTAAAAAGCATAACATCTTTCACCATTAAGTTTGATGTCAGCTATAGATTTTTTCCTTTAATGAAGTTGATGAATTTCCCATCTGGTTGGTCCTAGTTTGTTGAGAGTATTGATCATGCTGCTGCTGCTAAGTCACTTCAGTCGTGTCCGACTCTGTGCGACCCCATAGACGGCAGCCCACCAGGCTTCCCTATCCCTGGGATTCTCCAGGCAAGAACACTGGAGTGGGTTGCCATTTCCTTCTCCAATGCATGAAAGTGAAAAGTGAAAGGGAATTCGCTCAGTCGTGTCCGACTCTTAGCGACCCCATGGACTGCAGCCCCCCAGGCTCCTTCCTCCATCCATGGGACTTTCCAGGCAAGAGGACTGGAGTGGGGTGCCATTAATGTGTGTTAAATTTAGTAAAATGCTTTTTCTGCAGCTATTGTGACAATCTTGTGGGTTTTATTCTCTTTTCTATTGATACAGTGTATTACATTAATTGAATTTTAGATGCTAAACCAACTTTGCATTCTTGGGATAGACCCCACTGATCTTGGTAGATAAGTCTTTTTATAAGTTGTTGAATTTGGTTCTTCACTCCCGTTTATTTATTTTTTTCTCTTAAATTTTTTTTTTCAGTCCTATTGATTTGAAAGAACAGCTTGAAGAACTTTCTTTTTCTTTTCATTTTCTTTCAGTTTAATGAGATTTCTTTAGTGTTTCTGATAAGGCAAATCTCTTCCCAATAACTGTCCAGTTTTGTTTACTGGGACTATCTTTATCTCATTTTCATTTTTCTCTCCAGCCTTCATTTCTGAAGGATAGTATTGCTGAGTACAAAGTTTATTCATTGGCAGGTTTTGTCTTTCATTTGACACTTTTCTTTTTTGTCTCGTTTTTCTTTCGACACTTTGCGCACATCATTGCACTGCCTGTGGCCTCCACTGTCTTTCGTGAGAAGCCAACTATTTAACTGTGTCATCCTTCCCGTGGGTGTGATGGGGGTCATTTTCCTCTTGGGGCTTTCATGGATTTCTTTGTCTTTGACATCCAGGCATTTGGCGATGGTGTATACAGGTGTGGGTGTCTCTGTGTTGGTCCTGTTTGGTTTATGGAGGAGTAGTTTTCTGATCTGGGGAGTCCCCAGTGTCTCAGTGGTGAAGAATCTACCTGTCAATGCAGGAGACTCAGGTTTGATCCCTGGGTCAGGAAGATTCCCCTGGAGGAGGAGATGGCAACCCTCTGCAGTATTCTTGCTGGGATAACCCCATGGACAGAGGAGCCCGGTGGGCTGCAGTCCACGGGGTCGCAGAGAGTCAGACAGGACTGAGCAGCTGAGCGGGCATCAGTTTCCCATTACTCCAGTCTGTGAGCTGCTGCTCCGCTGGGTTCTTGAGGAGAGCAGGACAGGCCGTGGTTCTTCCTGCTCTGACCCGGCACGTTTATTTCATATCAGAGTTTTACTTTTTCTAATTGATTGGTGAATAATTTTGCTTTTGGTATTTATAGTGATAGAGTTAATTTTATTTGGTCCTTCCGTCCAGAAATTCTGGATTCAGCCTAGCTTTGTACTAGCTGTTCTGTGTACACTATGGGAAGAGAGTTCTATGGAGAAGCCATAACTATCAGCTACATCTTGTGACCAGTTTCAGAAACAAGGACTATAGCAGCTTAGCATGTTTGCTCTTTGCATATATAATATATAAACTGACTGTTGTCTTTTCTCCGTTTTCCATTTTTAAGAAATGTGCAGTGTTGGAATTGACATACGCCCAGTAGTGATACCGCATATAAAGCAGATAGCGAGTGAGAACCTGCTGAGCAGCACAGGGGACTTCCCTCAGTGCTCTGCGGTGACCGAGACGGGAAGGAAGTCTAAAACAGAGCAGGTGAATGTGTACGCGTCACTTATTTACTTTGCTGTGCAGCAGAAACTAACACAATACTGTAAATCAACTATACTTCAATTAGAAATGTTACATGAGTTGAAATAGTACATACGTATTTTGCAAAAAGGCAAAATGGTTGTCTGAGGAGGGCCTTACAAATAGCTGAGAAAAGAAGAAAAGCGAAAGGCAAAGGAGAAAAGGAAAGATATAGCCGTCTGAATGCAGAGTTCCAAAGAATAGCAAGGAGAGATACAAAAGCCTTCCTGGGCGATCAATGCAAAGAAATAAGGAAAACAATAGCATGGAAAAGACTAGAGATCTCTTCAAGAAAATTAGAGATACTAAGGGAATATTTCATGCAAAAATGGGCACAATAAGGGACAGAAATGCTATGGGCCTAACAAAAGCAGAAGTTACTAAGAAGAGGTGGCAAAAATACACAGAAGAACTACACAAAAAAATGTTAATGACCTAGATAACCATGATGCTGTGATCACTCACCTAGAGCCAGACATCTTGGAGTGCGAAGTCAAGTGCGTCTTAGGAAGCATCACTGTGAACAAAGCTAGCTGAGCTATTTCAAATCCTGAAAGATGATGCTGTTAAAGTGCTTCATTCTATATGCCAGCAGATTTGGAAAAGTCAGCAGTGGCTGCAGGACTGGAGAAGGTCAGTTTTCATTCCAATCCCAAAGAAAGACAATGCCAAAGAATGTTCAAGCTACGGTACAATTGCACTCACCTCACACACTAGCAAAGTAATACTCCAAATTATTCAAGTTAGGCTTCAACAGTATGTGAACCAAGAACTTCCAGATGTTTAAGCTGGATTTAGAAAAGGCAGAGGAACCAGAGATCAAATTGCTAACATCCGTTTCATTGTAGAAAAAGCAAGAGAATTCCAAAAAAACATCTGATTCATTGACTTTGCTAAAGCCTTTACTGTGTGTATCACAACAATCTGTGGAAAATTCTCCAGGAGATGGGTATACCAGACCACCTTGCTTGCCTCCTGAGAAATCTGTATTCAGCGCAAGAAGCAATAGTTAGAACCAGACATGGAACAACAGTTCAGTTCAGTTCAGTCGCTCAGTTGTGTCCGACTCTTTGTGATGAATCGCAGAATGCCAGGCCTCCCTGTCTATCACCAACTCCCGGAGTTCACTCAGACTCATGTCCGTCGAGTCGGTGATGCCATCCAGCCATCTCATCCTCTGTCGTCCCCTTCTCCTCCTGCCCCCAATCCCTCCCAGCATCAGGGTCTTTTCCAATGAGTCAACTCTTTGCATGAGGAGGCCAAAGTATTATGCACAGTACATCATGCGAAATGCCAGGCTGGATGAAGCACAAGCTGAAATGAAGATTCCTGGGAGAAATATCAATAACCTCGGATATGTAGATGACACCACCCTTATGGAAGAAAGTGAAGAACTAAAGAGCCTCTTGATGAAAGTGAAAGAGGAGAGTGAAAAAGTTGGCTTAAAGCTCCAACATTCAAAAAGCGAAGATCATGGCATCCAGTCCCATCACTTCATGGGAAATAGATGGGGGAACAGTGGAAATAGTGTCAGACTTTATATTTTTGGGCTCCAAAATCACTGCAGATGGTGACTGCAGCCATGAAATTAAAAGACACTGCTTGGAAGAAAAGCTATGACCAAACTAGACAGCATATTAAACTGCCGACAAAGGCCCATATAGTCAAAGCTATGGTTTTTCCAGTAGTCATGTATGGATGTGAGAGTTGGACCATAAATAAAGTTGAGCACCAGAGAATTGATGTTTTCAAATTGTGGTGCTGAAGAAGACTCTTGAGAGACCCTTGAACTTCATGGAGATCAAACTAGTCAATCCTAAAGGAAATCAGCCCTGAATATTCATTGGAAGGAATATTGCAGAAGCTGAAGCTCCAATACTTTTGATACCTGATGCGAAGAACTGACTCATTGGAAAAGGCCCTGATGCTGGGAAAGGCAGAAGGAGCAGGGGACGACAGAGGATGAGATGGTTGGATGGCATCACTGACTTGATATACATGAGTTTGAGCAAAATTCAGGAGTTGGTGATGGAGAGGGAAGCCTGGTATGCTGCAGTCCATGGGGTCACAAAGAGTTGGATATGACTGAGTGACTGAATTGAATTGAAAGGTCTCCTATAGTGACACAACTTTTTCTGCTGCTTGCTGTAGCAGTAAGATCTGAAGAAATGGCAATCCTAGTGACTGTAGAAGCAGTCAGGAAACCCTAACAAATTGAATGCAATAGCTTATTAGTTGTAATTGCTGTCTCTTTCCTGGTTTAGTTGTACCACCTTAAAAGCAATGTCGTGTAATAATAAGAGAATCACTTCTACTGCCTGTTGCAAAATTGTCACTAAGACTCTTTTTTCTTCTGGAATATTAGAAATACTACATTAAGAACAGTGTTTTTCTTCCATCCGAGTGTTTAATTATTTAAATGTTTTCACATGCATTTTCATGTTTGTGTTCTCAAACAAACCTAATAAAGTAATTTTTAAATTTACTTATTTTAATTGGAGGCTAATTACTTTACAATATTGTATTGGTTCTGCAACACATCAACAAGAATCCGCCACAGGCGTACATGTGTTCCCCATCCTGAACCCCCCTCCCTCCTCCCTCCCTGCACCATCACTCTGGGTCATCCCAGTGCACCAGCCCCAAGAATCCTGTATCGAACCTGGACTGGCGATTCATTTCTTATATGATATTATACATGTTTCCATGCCATTCCCCCAAATCATCCACCCTCTCCCCTCCCACAGAGACTAAATCTTTCGAGGCATACAAACAGGAAACAGTAAGCTCTGCTCTTGAAAAGTATATAACACAACTGAAGAGAAAGTTTACACCAGGGGTCCCCAACTTCTGGGTCACAGACGAGTACCAGTCCCTGGTCTGTGAGCAGCTGGGCCACACAGTAGGAGGTGAGTGATGGGTAAGCAAGCAAAACTTCACCTGTATTTATAGCCATCCCTCTTCACTTGCATTACCCTCTGAGCTCCAGTTCCTATGAGATCAATGGGGGCATAATAAATGTAATGTGCTTGAATCATCCTGAAACCATCCCCCTAAAACCATCTGTGAAAAAAAACTGTCTTCCACTGAAACCGGTCCCTAGTGTCAAAAAGGTTGCAGACCACTGATTTACACATGGTCGTGTAGACCACGTATATGTAACAAAAATGTAACAAACCAAAGCGATAGCATGAGTACTAGAATGAGTGATGACGCTGAACGGCTACTCAATCCACGCCCTTTATTTTTGCCTCCCACTATAGAAGCAGGGCTTCCCTGGTGGCTCAGACAGTAAACAATCTGCCTGCAATGTGAGAGACCAGGGTTCTATCCCTTAGTTGGGAAGATTCCCTGGAGAATGAACTGGCAACCCACTCTAGTATTCTTGCCTGCAAAGTTCCATGGACAGAGGAGCCTGACAGGCTACAGTCCAGGGGTTGCAAAGAGTCAGACATGACTCAGCATCTGAGTGACTGAGCAGGCAGACACGTAGAAGCAGGAGAGCCAGCGTTTCCCTTGCGAGTTTCCCTTGCAGCTAGACATGGTCAGATGATATGAGAATGATGTGTGATTCTGGTCAATGAGATCGAAAGGGAAATCTAGGGAGGGGGAGTTCTGGTAAAAAACCTTCTCCTGCCTGATACAAAGGGCCAAACAAAGATGGTCCAACCCTCATCCATTCTCTGTTCTTTGGACTCTGAGCTCAGAAATAATGGGAAGCTGCCCCTCTCACTTTTCAAACATGAGAGACAGGCCATTGCTGAAATAATTACAGGATCTTCGTTCCTCCTGACTTCTTCCTAAGTGGGAAAAAATAAGCACTTATTGGTTAAGCTGTTGCTGTCTGTTACAGCTGAATAAAACAGGAATAGGTACCCATAAAAGCTATCAGACATTCAGCTCATCCCTCTTCTGTGAGATTACTGACTAGCTGATCATTAGAGATGGGACCGGCCAGTTGGGATAATGAAGTTGATGATGAAGGAGACACTTGGTTGAGTTGATAAGATGAAACAAGTTTACTGAAATCCTCAAATGCCAGGGTCAGGTTTTTAGTTCTTAAACAGCAGAGTTACAAAAAGAAAATACATTTAAAAAGGAATCTAGCAGTGGTGAGTGAGAAAGACTGCTGAGCTAATTAAGAAATTTTCTACCTATTTTGGAGGCCATCATTTTTATCTTTTAGACATAATATAAATTATGGTCAAAGATGAAAGTTCAGAAGAAAATACAGTTATGAATTTCTTAGTAAACATACACAAACTCAAAGTTAAAAATGAAGAATAGGGCAAGTTGTGTAAATTACATAAAGAAAAGCTGATGTCCTTTTCTGTAAGATACTGTAGTGAAAGCTTCTATCTGTTTAAAGTTTTACTCTTTATTGAATTGAAAAAAAGTATTTTGTAAGGCCAAATATTTGTGGTATTGCTTCCTGCTGTTCCTTTTTTTCCCTTTATTTAACTTTATATATTTTTTGAAGTTTGTTTTTGTGATGTATGCCATTTTTTAAATCAATTTATGATTCGGATTAAAGGAACATATGAAGTCTGTGTGTGTATGTGTGTATTAACTTCACTATATTTTCAGGTTTTCTCATTGGTGGTTGTGACAAAATAACATAAAAAACCAATCTTTGGCTTTTTTTTTTTGTCTATGGTTTTTAAGAAATCTATAAAGTTTTCCCATCTCATTAGTTTTCCTATCCTCCTTTTCTTTACTAGTTTTTCCAAATGCTATGTCTAGAGACAGTTAGAGCTGGGAGGGACTTAGAGAGTGCATACCCTGCCTCTTGATCCAGTGACTAAGAAAGCAGAGACTCACAGCTGGATAAAAGAGTGGCCGAAGGTCCTAATTCTAGTCAGGAGAGCTGGACTAGAACCACTACATCATGAAAGTTCCTTCCAAACATTAGTAATGCTTTAGTTTGCCTTCAGTTGTTTTATTTTAAATATGGTTGTTCTAGTGTCCCTGGTTCAATCGCTGGGTCGGGAAGATCCCCTGGAGAAGGAAACGGCAACCCACTCCAGTACTCTTGCCTGAAAAATTCCATGGACGGAGGAGCCTGGTAGGCTACAGTCCATGGGGTTGCAAAGAGTGGGACATGACTAAGCAACTTCACTTTCACTTTCACTTTGTTCTAGTCTCCATCACTGGAGGTTCTGATTAAGCCAGTCTAGAGTTGGTTCCCAAAAAATGCACCTTAAAGGGTTTCTTTTGTGTGTGTGTGTGTTATTGTGAAGCAGTAATCTGCAGGCTACATGTCTTAAAGAACTGAATTTTGACTCCTCTAAAAACATCCCTTAGGTTATCTCTCCCTGTCAACAAAAATGTCTGACTGTTTGGTAACTACTGATCGAAAGGTAAGAAAAACCTGTCTATCCTGTAAAATACATATTATGTCAGCAATATTTCCAGCTTTAGATAATATTTTAAGTTAACTTTGACAACAAGCCACACCCCTTAATTATGCAAAGCAATGTTTAACATACAAATGTAAGGCATGTGGAAGGGAGGTACTCTCTGTCAGGTACTGACAGTCAAAATAACCAAATCAAGATAAATAGCAGATAAAAAATTGTCACTTGTGATAAATCTTGTCTATTAGAGCCTCCTTAATTGCAAAAATGTTATACTTCTTCATATGTTTATACTGGATTTCCTTAAAGCACTAATATGAAAAGGTAACACATTTATGAAAATACATTATTTTAATAAAGACAAAAACTTAAAGAGCTGCACTGAGTGAATTACACACACAATTGATATAACTTAGGTTATTCTTGGCAGGCAGAATGTGTACATTGTACCAGATGTCTCTGATTTCTTTGTGGCAGTGACTCAAATTGTCAACATAATATTGAAAGGAAAAAATGATCACTCAAAAGAAAGACATTGTACAGTTGAACCTTATTTTCACCTTCAATAACTTATACTTTGTTATGGGGAAGCAGACCCTGACATTTGGAAAAATTAACAATAATTAGGGATATGGTAGAAGATCTTGTGTGATTAAAAAATAAGCTGTAGAGAAAGACACATTACAAAAATGTCCAATATGGTGAATAAGCTAAGGCTTTCTATGTTATCTACCACACCTACAAAAGCTTTTGGGTAACTGACAAAAGTTACAGCAAATTTTCACATATTCAAGTTAACACTGTATTCAACAGGAATCAGACCCTTCTTTAGGGTGAGAAGTATGAGAATATTTTAATTTTAAGAATGAAATAGGTATTGGGTAGGTTCACACGTGTATACTGCATATGCAAAGATGTAAAATTCCCTCATCTTTAATTTCTTTGCAAATTTGCAATGATGAGTTTCATCCAAGTAAGTGAAATTCAGCAAGAGTAAGTGTGTACTGCATAGAAGTGATAAAGTCATTACTTCATTATAAGAGAAGTTATAGTGTGGAAGTTACAAAGAAACATGTAAATTGGGTATTTCAGGACTTAAGTATTTATCTGACTTAAGTATATATGAAGTGTATAAGCATACTGACATAAGTATATATGAATTTTAGAGTTAATTTTGCATACGATGTAAGCAAACTAAGAGCCAGAACAATATATACAAACTGTGATAATACAGAAGTGCAACACATCTATGAACACAAGCACCCCCACAGAAATCCTACCAACTTTTAAAATAAAAATTGATAATATAAAGGAGCAGTTTATGTAAATGTCCATGGTGTTTTAAGCAATCATTAATACTAACTGAAAACCTCATTAACTCACCAACATTTCAGAGAACTGGCATGTGGCATTTAAATGTTAGTCACTCAGTCATGTCCAACTCTTTATAACCCCATGGACTGGAGCTTGCCAGACTCCT
>SJYV01007060.1:0-10110 GCA_006410875.1 Neotragus pygmaeus
CAGATACTCTTGACTTAGTGCCTCTAAAGTATTCCTAGATTTTAATCAAGAAACAGTCTGAAAATCACTGTTTTGAAGGCCTTGTCTGATAAATTTGTTATGCCAATAGTGTCTTAAGTCTGTGTTTCTAGTTTCCAAATTGGCAGTGGAAATTTTACTTTTGTATAATCAGTTGGATCTGATTTCATTTCTGAGAGCCTACCTTATTTGCAGTTGGCTTGAATTTATTTTAGGATGAAGGAAGAGCTTCTAGGGTCGGGGGCAAGGTGGAAAGCCAGATGGCACAGATTATGGTTAGCTGTTCAGAATGCTTCCATGTTTTGTTTTTATTCATACGTACAAATCCTTTGACAATAAACATGGTATGTAAACAAAGGTGCTACTGTTTGTTTTAAAGATCTTTCTTAATTTTTTTATGTGACTTCCTTTAGAGACCAAGAAGCGTCAGTGTAAAGTTCTCTTTGAATACATTCCACAAAATGAGGATGAACTGGAGCTTAAAGTGGGGGATATTATTGATATTAGTGAAGAGGTAAGTAAAAACACATGTTAAAGATAAAGCAGCAATTAGAATTAATGCTCTGGGTATTAGAAAAATGCTTTGTAAGAATATTAATTTTAAAAATTTATTTTGCCAGTTTTTTTTTTAGATACATATTTTAAAGTGGATCTTTAATGACCTAAAGGAAGGTTTTTTAATTGTAGAAATACAGCTTTATTCATCCTTGCTATGCCTAATATTTGTGTACTGAATTTGTATCTTTGACTTTAAAAATAAAATAAGCTCTTTTTTAAGCTAAAATTGATGTAATCTAAGTAGCTAAATATATAAACCTTTCTTTGATTCTGAATTCACTTTAGACACAAGCCATAGAAATATTTTTACCTTTTGCACAGCAGAGATGTTTGCAAGCAGAATGTAAAAGCTTTGTTTTGTTTGAATTATCACATTCAAATATTAACCCCCAAACACTTTGCCTCATTTTAATATCTTAGAATAAGATTTTAAAATATTTCAAAAATAGCTTTTCATATATCTACTTTTATCATTAGAGGAATATCAAAGTGTTATTTAGCAGCTAAAGATGCCATTTTCAGAGTATGTATTTTGATATCAGGTATTGCCACTGTAATTTTGTTTGATAACATGTAATTTATTGCTAGTTTTTGTTAAATTCCAATGTGTTTATATAAAAGGCAGTTCTGGTTTATTTCTACCAGGTGGCAATAATAACATTGTTCATCAAGCTCACATTATGCCTGACACACCATTCTAAGTGTTTCAAACTTATTATTTCATTTAAGTTTATGAACAACCTAAGGAGATAAGAATTTTTATTCCCATTTTACAAACGAGATGGAATCACAGCAGATAAGGGATTGGCTTATCTCCTGTTGTTGCAGGACACAGCATTCCAAATTTTGTGGCAGAGAACCTGTTTTGTTAGGTTTGTTAGTTATGTGTGTCCAGAATTCAGACTGGATGGCTTGTTTCTGTTCTTTGATTTATTATAAGATCTCATTGTGGAAAGGTTGCAAGGTGCTATTGATTAATCCGTGGATGATTAATTCAATCCACATAGATTTAATCTACTTAAAATTTTTTCCCCCCTTTGTTTTTTCTTATAGATTTAAAGGGATTATTTTGTACCACTAACTTTGTGCCTGTTCATTTCTGTAGCTCAGTTTTTCTGTTGAGGAAATGAAAACTTAAGAGAAACTATTATTATTTTTGAGTTGTGAACTCTTTCAGGTAGAAGAAGGCTGGTGGAGTGGAACCCTGAACAACAAGTTGGGACTGTTTCCCTCCAATTTTGTGAAAGAATTAGAGGTAACAGATGATGTTGAAACTCATGAAGCCCAGGAAGATTCAGGTAGACTATTTTAAAAATTTGAATAGATTTAAACAAATTTTGTATATGACTAGTGTTCATTTTGTATATTTTTAGTCTCTCGTCTTTTTGAACTATGAGCTTTAATTTATCTACTTTTTAAAAAAGCAACTTATGACGAGGACTTAAAGTGAAAATGTTAGTCGCTCAGTTGTGTCTGACTCTGCAACCCCATGGACTATACCTGCCAGGCTCCTCTGTCCATGGGATTCTCCAGGCAAGAAAAAATACTGGAGTAGGGAGCTATGCCCTTCTAGGTAATCTACTGTTTTCCCTTTGGATATCTGCTTCAACCCAAACTAAACTTACAGTACCCTTATTTATGAAATGATACTGCTTACGTTACCTGATTTCTTCCCACTTAAGGTCTACTTATATACAGTTGTGATCAGAGTTTGCAAATGGCCTGACTACTTAAGAAATATTAGAAGTTCGAAAGAATCTTCCTCTGAGTTTCTGTATTCACATAATAGATTTTGTTTTCCGTGTGTAGCCAGAATGTAATTTAATTATTTCGTGATCTCTGTCATTTAGAGATTCATCTATAAATTATTCTTAAATTTGCTCACCATTCAAAAGTATAATTGAAAAAGCTTTATCCCAAAACTTGGAGTTACATCTGTGAACTTCTGAGGGATTTAGGAGAGATTTTTTTTTTTAAGAGACATTAAAATCATAAGTGGTGGCATAGGGATAAGTAGATATTTTTCTTTATGGAAAAGTATGTAGTGAAAATGTTCAGGGATTCACTTATACACTTGTGTTATTTGGCAGTTTTATAATGGTTACATAGATTCATAGATAGTGAGATATAGACATACAACCTTAAGATTGTTGATACTGCTTTTTTATTTCAAAGACAGTGTAGAGTCAAGATACGAAGACTATTGTTTTAGTCCATTAGAGATGTTGTAACAAACTACCGCAATCTAGGTAGCATAAAAACGACAGAGATTTATTTTTCACAGTTCTGCAAGCTGGGAAGTCCAAGATCGAGGGTCCTTTCTGGTGCATAGTTGCTGACTTCTCACTTTGTCCTCACAAATTGGAAGAGGCAGGGGAGCTGTCTGCAGTCTCTTTGTAAGACACTAATCCCATTCCTGAGGGCTCTGCCCTCATGACCTAATCACCTCTCTGAAGGCCCACCTCTTCACTTGGGGAGCTAGGATTTCAACATAGGAATGTTGCAGGGACAGTTAGTACTTTGCACACTGTCCCCTGAATTACTTCAGGCACATATTGGTATTAAGTGTCATAGATACTGAATCTATTGATGTTTATTTTTAATGTTAAAATTTAGTGTGAATTAAAGTGTATAGTGAAATAGTCTTTATGATGCCATTTAAACTGAGCCCTTAAAATATTGTATGAAATTCAAAGTCTATAAGGGATCAGTAGCAAAATAAATCGAATCTAAATTTGGATGTAGTTGATTACTTCATAATTATAATACTTTGGGCATTTCCTTGCACTATTCAACCTTATTTGAATTTTAGTAACCTTGCAGAATCATAATCTGTTAAAAATGTACTTCCTTGCTTGCTTAACCCCTTTACAATAACAGTGCATTCTAAATGTGGAGCTTTGTGATTATGGGGTGGGAAGTCAGTGGTTGAAATACACTGTAATTTCCCTTTTTTTTTAAACTCGAATTTTCAGGTAGAAAGATTTTGCATACTGATGTAAGTGCCAAGAAGTGAGCACTTTATAAGGTCTTTAGAACTTTAGTGAAGACATGGTGTCCTTTGAGTTTTAATTTAAGTTTTTGATATCTTACACATTGGGTCTTAGAGAATGAAATATAACATCTTTTGTATTAACTGATGTTTTGACAGTCTTCTTTAGTCAGTAAAATAGCATCTATTTCAGAAAACTGTTACAGGAATTACCAGCTGTTCATTATAAAATGCGTTCTTTTTCTGTTCTGTTTATAGTATTGGAATGCCAAATCCACTGCATTTATTTTACATAGTTTCTTCTTATACTCCCTCTCTTAATAGTAGAATGAAGTGTATGGGATGTGTTCATGGTTTGACCAGTTAAACTCTGGCTATTACTGCTAAGAAGATAATTCTGACTCTAGACAGTAGGTAGACAGTATTATCTGAGCCTTTGTGGTAATTTATTTTCATGCCCTCTGTTTTCATTGAAGAACTGTGGAATAAAAGCC
Source organism: Neotragus pygmaeus (assembly GCA_006410875.1). Classification (NCBI taxonomy): domain Eukaryota; kingdom Metazoa; phylum Chordata; class Mammalia; order Artiodactyla; family Bovidae; genus Neotragus; species Neotragus pygmaeus. Next base: position 4,063 of record SJYV01007060.1, read on the forward strand.
ATAAGAAAGCCCCTTTTAATATTTTTTAATAGGAATATGGTAAATTTATAATCTGTTCTATTACTTAGTGGTTTCTATATAATCTCAAGATTAATATCTTTTTAGTAGTCAATTTCAGGAAAAGCATTGCTTCTCTAGGGAAGTGTTACATTTCAGTTTTTATAATGAAGTGACTGCCCTTTCATTTTGTCAGATATTCTTAGCCTTTGTTGTTTAGAGTGTCCCTTTTGTCTTGCCTGTAAAACTGTCTTGTCATGTACTTTCACCCCTGTGAGAAAAATGAGCAGTGATATATGGGTTTGATGGCATTTCCCATGGATTCAGTATATTCCTAAATCTGAAATTTAAACATTGAAGTGACTAAAGGGAAATTCTAAATATAAACGTTATTATTTAATTAAGTCAGCATTTATGTACTTGTTCGCTCAGTGCATTGAATGCTCATTGAGCGTATTGTGCACGCTTGCTGTTTCTGTCTCTTGTCATCTTTGTAAAGGAGCTGTGAATTTTGACATACTGTTCTTAAAAAACTGACATTCTATGATTTCCTGCATTTCTGATTGGTCTTTTATGAATTAGAATTACCTAAAATTGTTTTTAAATATCAGGAAAAAAAAATCAGTATAAAGTGCTTAGGATATTTTACTACTCAGCAATTTTATTTTTATTCTACCATTTTTTTATTAGGAGGTATAGGATATAAATACTGTGGAAGTAGAATGTCAAGGTTTTTGTGATTTTAGGTGCCATTCTTTAAAAACCAATTATCCTTTCAGAAGCTATTCTGACTGGGCCTGCCTCACCTTTACCCCTCTCTCTGGGGAACGGGACTGAAAATGCACCTGGATCAGTTACCCAGCCAAAGAAGATCCGAGGAATTGGATTCGGAGATATTTTCAAAGAAGGCTCTGTGAAACTGAGGACAAGAACATCCAGTAGTGAAACAGAGGAGAAAAAACCAGAGAAGGTAGTAGTGATGAGCTTTCCTTAGATTCACCTTCTTCTTCATTCTCTCATTAAGCAGTTTTTAAAATGTCACAATTAGTTTGCAACTCTGCTACCTTTTTTTTTTTTTTTTTTTNCTATTAATATTAGAACCTGCTCTATTAATTGATAGAATAATTAACAGCGGGATTACATTCCCAGCCTCCTAAGCAACTACTGTGGTCACAGAGCTAACCTTTTGCCAACAGGAGTGCTGTGCGTCGATTTTACGTTTTGTCCATAAAATTGTGCATGTTAACTTGGTCACGCTCTTGCATTTCTGTTCTTCTGGCTGGAATAAAGAATGAAGTGACCCGAGAAGCCACTGAAAGGGTAGCAGGCAGGAACGCCAGGGGTCTCCAGACGGAGGAAATAGCCTGCAGGTGTCAGACATTTTATTCTCTCTTAAGCAGCAGGAGGAAACAAACTAGCCATATTTTTTCCTTCTCTGTACAAATTAAAAAATACTGTGTTGCCATAATGACACCTGGTTTCACCTGAAGTTGACCAACGCCTTTTCTTATGGAAATGCTTGTCTTAGGCTGTGCTAATGTGCTGTGCATTTGCCCCAAACTCCGTCTTCAGGTTGGTTCTGCCTCTTGGCTCAGAACCTACTTGACAAACCAGGACGTTATACTCAGAGATTGTTCCCCTAATCTGTGTAAATGAAACTATTTGTATGGTGATATGCCCTTCTTCAAGATTCGAGTTAATCATTTTATGGCCCAAGATGAACCATTTGGTGCCAAGATTATCCCAAAATGCATCTTACGGGTGAGGGGCCTGGTGCCATTCTGAGTTTTAAGACATTCCTTTCTTTCATTAACAGACTGCTGGTGACTNGTCACCACTGCTTGAAATGGCCTCATTTTTAAAAACAACAAACACAGAAGTGAAAAAACAAAATAAACTCTTCCTGTACCATTTTTCTCTCAGGAGTTCTAAGCAGCTGGAGGAGATGGAAAATAGATTGTGTTGTAACAAAACAATTGCCCATGACATTTTCAGGAGGAATGGAATATTAGCTGAGGAATGATAGAGACAGTGGTGAGAAAACAGTGCTTAATGTCTTACGTTTATTTCATAAACTTATTTTTAATCCCAGCAGAATGCTCAGTGGGTTTAGTCATGTCTGACTCTTTGTGACTTCCATGGACTGTAGCACATCAGGCTCCTCTGTCCGTGGGGATTTCTTGGCAAGAATACTGGAGTGGGTTGTCATTCCCTCCTTCAGGAGATCTTCCTGACCCAAGGATCGAACTCGCACCTCTGCACTGCAGGCAGATCCTTTACTGCTAAGCCACTGGGGAAGCGTTGTACCAGCAGGCAGAGATTTAACAAAAACGGCTCGGCCCTTCCTAAGCTCTGCAGCCACACTGCTGAGGATTTACGGTTATTGGTGATCACTGCCGTCACTGCGGGTATCTGGCCGGGGGCAGGTGGCACATGGATCCGTGGTGCCTTTTCCCCGGGTCTACATGGAGCTGCTCCACCACCAGATTCATAACTAAGGTCAGATCAAGGGCTTCCCTCTGGGCACAAGCCTCCAGTCTCTGTAGGCAAAAACCCAATGTGTGTGTGATCCTTTAGAGGATCTTTAAAGCAACTGCTTTGATGCTGCAGCGTTGGCATTATGACCATATATTGATGGAGGGAAAAGAACTGTAGAATTTCAGCTTTCCAGAAGCCAGTCGTGGAACTGGTGCCAAGGTCAAGATGCCAAATGTGTAGCTTTGACCTCTGCTCGTTAGACTAGCAGCAGTTCTGAAACCCCTCCCTTTCTTGGTTGAGTATACATGATGGTGATAGCACGCATTGGCATGTATCCTTCTGGATTGTGATGAATCCCCACAGAATGTTGCAGAGAAATAAAGCAAATGACGTCACGTTTTTATGGCCTTTGTGAAATGTGTTGCATAAGCATGTGAGTAATGAATCCGTCTTTTCAAGATCTCAAAACTTGTCCTTTTACAAAGAAAATATGGCTTATCTAATTTTGAAAACAGGATTGAATTTCTAAAAAGAGACTGCAAGCTTCCAGATTGTCTCACTTCATAAGTAATTTTAACAAAATAGAAAGTATGTGTCATTAAAGAATGAGAACAAGTAAAAATTATTTCACGCAAAAATTGCCTGAGAATTTATTAATTTTCAGAATGCTCTTATGACGATGATGTTACTGACCATTTCATTCATTTCCTCGTCTGTCTGCCTTTGACTCTGAAGTAAGAGCCAGCGTGCTGGTGGCGCCTTTCTCCCCTAGTGTGCTCTGAAGAGGCGGGCGCGCCCATCAGCATGTTTCTTTACCTATAGGTGCATCACTTCTTCCTCAGGCCCACAGAAAAATCTAACAGCATGAGCTGTGAAACTGCAAGCTGGAAGCACCACAAAACTGCAGACTCTAAATGCATTTTATATGGGATTAAATGTTGTCTTGATTATCAAACACGGTACATGTTTATCATCTACGGACAGTATGTAATGAAGAAAAATGATCCCCCCCTACAGAAACACATCCACAAAGAAAACACGATTAATAGTTTGGAGACTCTCAGATATATACTATATACTATGTAATAGCATATAGCATAAAATATAATATGCAGCATATAAAATATATACTATACATTACCTATCATATAACATACACATTACCTATCATATAACATATATTATATGTTATCTATTTCTCTAAATCTTTTTTCCAGTGGGATCATCCTATTCAGTTTAGTTCAGTCACTCAGTCATGTCTGACTCTTTGCGACTCCATGGACTGCAGCACGCCAGGCCTCCCTGTCCATCACCAATTCCCGGAGCCTACTCAAACTCATGTCCATTGAGTCGGTGATGCCATCCAACCATCTCATCCTCTGTGGTCCCCTTCTCCTCTTGCCCTCAATCTTTCCCAGCAACAGGTTCTTTTCAAATGAGTCAGCTCTTCCCATCAGGTGGCCCAAGTATTGGCGTTTCAGCTTCAGCATCAGTCCTTCCAATGAACATTCAGGACTGATCTCCTTTGCGATGGACTGGTTGGATCTTTTTGCTATCCAAGGGACTCTCAAGAGTCTTCTCCAATAGTAACCTGCTTTTAAAACTTGAAAACAGATCGAATCAGTCTCTATATCAATACACACAGAGCTACCACATCCTTTGACTCAGCTCCAGGCACAGCAGTTTGAGAGGAGGCCACGGCGGCAGGTGGGGACCAGCTCCCACAGGGCCTGGTAGCAAGTCTGGATTCTATTCTAAGAACAATGAGAAGCCACTGGAGGAATTTAGTCAGAGCAGGCACAGGATCGGATCTACATCCTTAAAGCCGAGGGCCACCATGTGAAGACTGCATGGATGGAAGACAAGAAGGAACTTGGGGAGTGAATGGGGCTCCAGCTATTTCCACAGCTTAGACCAAGTGTTCCTTGCTGATTTGAAATGCAAAAACACCTATCTGAATTCAAGCTCTCTAAGGCTTTGAGCTTTGTTTGGTTTATTTTTTAGGGAATACATTGTTTGTACATTTTGCTTGTGTTTTTTTCTTCTCTGCAGGTGTTTATTTTTTCTCTTTTTTAGTATAGAGAGATTTATGTATATTGAGTTAAACTTTTTGTCATCTAGGTGACATTTTCTCTTCTGTCATTTGTTTATTCAATTTTTTTATGTTATGAAAACATTTTTTCATGAATTTATTTCTCTAATTTTTGAGATGAGCGATACACTGGTGGAATTCAAAAATTAAACACAAAATGAAATTGTATAGTGAGAAATCTTTCTCCCAGTCCTGTCATCCCCTATTCAGAACCTGTACTCTCCAGTTGTGACAGATACTATTATTAGTACCTTAAGCATTTTTTCCAGAGTTTATTTTTGTGTATAGAAATGGATAGGCTTCCTGGGTGATACAGTGATAAAGAATCCACCTGACAATGCAGGAGATATAGGAGATGCAGGTTTGATCCCTGGGTTGGGAAGATCCCCGGAGGAGGAAATGGCAACCCACTCCAGTATGCTTGCCGAGATTCCAAGGACAGAGGAGCGCTATAGTTCATTGGGTTGCAAAGAGTCAGACATGACCAAGTGACTTAGTACACATAGAACCAAGCATGTATAGATAATACAGATGTCTATTTTCCTCTGTTTATACACGAATGGTAGTAAGTTATATACACTATTCTGTACATTTTTTTTTATAAAAAGAAATTAACAGTACAGCTTGGAGTTCTTTCCATACCAGTACATACAACCTTAAAGCTGTAGAGTGTCTTGATGAGAAAAGCTTTCCATCTTTTAGAATTATAAAAATAACTTCTCATATTTTGAGAGTTTTAACTTTTGTATTTGTATATTTAATGTCTGGAAATTATTTTTGCAGAGGATTGAATTTAACATTATTTCTTCCTCAAAAGGAGATCCAGTGGTACCAACAGGTCTTATTGAATAATCCATCGTTTTTCCACTGATTTGAAATGCCATCTTCACTCTATAATAAATTCTTATAAATGACTGTGTCTCTTTCCAAAATCTCTGTTCTATTTCACTGATTGATTTGTCTAGGCCAAAACAGCATAGCACCATTCTAATTTCTCTAATATTTCAATGTATTTTGTTAACTGGTAATTCAAATATTCTTTCTTCTTAATTCTTTCCCAAAAATTTCTCCTCATTTTATCTTTTATTTTATAGGTGAACTTTATAACTAATTGGTCCAGTTCAAAATATCTAGTTAAATATTGATTGGAGTTGTATTACATTTATAGACACATTTGTGGAAAAATCTTTAAATGGTGACTTCCCATTTGGAGCATAAAATGTCTCTTTATTGATTAAGCTCTTCTATGTTTCTCCCTTATAGGTCTTTTCTACTTCTTAAGTTAATTTCTATATGTTATATATATATAATATATATAATATATATTTTGCTGCTACTAAGATGGACTGGAAGAAACACAAGCTGGAATCAAGATTGCTGGGAGAAATATCAATAACCTGAGATATGCAGATGACACTACCCTTATGGCAGCAAGTGAGGAGGAGCTAGGAAGCCTCTTGATGAAAGTGAAAGAGGAGAGC
>SJYV01007062.1:0-13783 GCA_006410875.1 Neotragus pygmaeus
TTCAGCTGTGAAGCCATCATGTCAATGTATGACAAAACCAATATAGTATTGTAAAGTAAAATAAAGTAAAAATAAATAAAGAAAGAATTAGAAATCAAAGGGGAAAAAAAAAGAAAAGAAAGCTGAGTGCTGAAGAATTGATGCTTTTGAACTGTGGTGTTGGAGAAGGCTCTTGAGAATCCTTTGGACTGCAAGGAGATCCAACTAGTGCATCCTAAAGGAGATCAGGTGAAATTGAATCTCCAGTACTTTAGCCACCTGATGCAAAAAGCTGACTCATTAAAAAATACCCTGAAAGGGAAAGGTTAAAGGCAAGAGGAGAAGGGGATGACAGAGGATGAGATGTTTGGATGGAATCACTGGCTCAATGGACATGAGTTTGTGTAAACTCTGGGAGTTAATGATGGACAGGGAGGCCTGGCATGCTGCATGCCATGGGTTTGCAAAGAGTTGGACATGACTGAGTAACTGAACTGAACTGAACAGATAGCTATCTACCTTTAAACAGTGGATATCATGATCTAGATTATTTTGTAATTATAAAAACACAAATACAAAGAAAAGTCACGTTCTTCCTTATGATATCTTGTAGTTGTGCAAAAGTGTTCTACATCCATGTGTCATATTCTAAAAGTTTACATCAGAACAAAGAAGGATGGATAGAGGGAATTGTTCCTCTCTGACTGAATTCATTTTCTTGGGAATTACTGATAACACCGAGAACAAGATGGCTCTTTTTACCACGGTTTTTCTTATTTATCTCATTAGCCTTCTGGCAAATCTTGGAATGATAACCCTGATTAGGATGGATCTCCAGCTGCACACATCAATGTACTTTTGCCTCAGTCACCTCTTCTTCTGTGATCTCTGCTATTCACAGCAATTGGGCCCAAGATGCTGGTGGACCAATTTGCCTAGAACAATTCAGTCTCAGTCAGTGGCCGTGCTCTGGAGTTCTTTGTCTTCTGTATCTCTACAGATTCTGAATCTCTTCTGCTGGCAGTGATGGCCTATGACTGGTACAAAGCCATCAGCACCCCCTTGCTATATGCAGTCAACATGTCCAGCAGGGTGTGCTCCCTGCTCATGGCTGGGGTTTACCTGGTGAGAATGGAAGATGCTTTGAAACACACAACATTAGCATTCTGCTTATGTTTCTGTGGGTCAAATGAGAGTAATCATTTCTTCTGTAACTTACCTCCACTTTACCTTCTTTCCTGCTCTGATATACAGGTCAATGAGTTGGTGTTATTCATTGTTTTTACCTTCATTGAACTGAGTACCATTTCAAGAGTCCTTGTGTCTTGTTATACTACCCTTTCAGTCTTGAAGATCCACTCTGTTGAGGGGAGGTTCAAAGCTTTTTCCACCTGCACCTCCCACTTAACTGCAGTGGCAATTTTCCTCATAAAGAGCATGAAACTATGCTCTTTATATATTTCAGGCCTAGTTCATCCTAATTCTCTAGATCAAGACAAGAAGACCTCGTTGTTTAACAGTCTTGTGACTCCAGTGTTAAACTCTCTGATTTACAGTCTAAGGAACAAAGATGTGAAACAGGGTCTGGAAAGAGTAAAACTTAAAAGATGGGGTTAAATGTTTATATTTCACACACATAAACACATTTTGGGTTTTGTATTTCTAGAATTATATTTCATCATACAAAAGAACCAAAAATTTCCCAGTGTTTAAAATGTTATAAATGAGCATTTATTGTATAGCCCAAATTTTAGAAATGCTGCAGTCTCCAAATACAGGATGCTCATATGTATCAAGAATTTATATATAGTACCTCCTCTTTGTTGAAAACTTTCCTGAATTTTCTAACTTGATCAAATATCATTGGTTTATTCTTTCATTCAAACAACATTTCAACTTGCCTGAAGATTTGTTATGTGCTTCCTGAGAGATTTTTGAGCATTCTTTGTATTTTATGGGACATACTATACTTTCTGTACTAATGCATATAAGCTAGTGTCACCAACAAGCATTAATTAACTAAGCAGGTAAGTAACTCAACAGAAGCCCAACAATCCTGAAATCTAAAATTAGCATGTCTTTGGATAGATATATCCAGTTACAAATCTAAAAATTATTCAAGTTTGTAAATGAAATAATATTAGTCAGGGAATCTGATAATTAAATGAGCCATGAGGTGGACAAGCTCATGTATTTTAGAAGTAAAGAAGCCTTGTTTACCACAACGTGGAAGAACCATGAAGTCATTACTCTAAGTGAATTAATTCAGACAGTGAAAGATAACTAATGTATTATTTCACATGTATGGAGAAGGCAATGGCACCCCACTCCAGTACTTTTGCCTGGAAAATCCCATGGATAGAGGAGCCTGTTGGGCTGAAGTCATGGGGTCGCTAAGAGTCGGACACGACTGAGCGACTTCACTTTCACTTTTCACTTTCATGCATTGGAGAAGGAAATGGCAACCCACCCCAGTGTTCTTGCCTGGAGAATCCCAAGGACGGGGGAGCCTGGTGGGCTGCCGTCAATGGGGTCGCATAGAGTTGGACACGAGTGAAGCGACTTAGCAGCAGCAGCAGCAGCAGCATGTTGAATACAAAAAGGATTAATTTATAGAAATACAGAGTAGATTGATTGTTTCCAAGATCTGGTAGGTGAAAGAAGTTTGAAATATTTTAGATATTTAGATATTATGTCAAAGTGTACAACTTTTCTGTTACATGATGAATAAGTTCTGGGACTCTAATGTATACTATGACTTTAGTTAACAATTCTGTATTTTAAGCTTTAAATTTTCTAGAAAAGTAGATCTTAACTGTCTTCATTATACACACACTCCAAATGATAACTATGTGAATTAATGAATGTGTTAAGCAATCTTATGTGGCGATCATGTCACAATGCATTCTCAGTCACTTCAGTCATGTCCAACTCTTTGCAACCCCATAGACTGTGGTCCGTCAGGCTCCTCTATCCATGCGGATTCTTCAGGCAAAATACTGGAGTGGATTGCAATGCCATCCTCCAGGGGATCCTTCAGACCCAGGAATTGAAACCATGTCTCTTATGTCTCCTGTACTTGCAGGCGAGATCTTATCACTTGCACCACCAGGGAAGCCCAGTCACAATGCATACGTGTCAAATCTTCACCTGTACACCTTATACATGCTAATTGTCAATTTTGTCTGAATAAAGCTTGAAAAAAAGAAGAAAAGACATTTTAGGGGACAGTAGAAAGGACCTTGATAAAGTACATCAATGGACTATCATTATCAATTGTTAATATTTTTATCACTTTTTCCATGACAATTTCTTTCTCTTATTTTTTCTTCTTGACCTTTGTTGAATGTCCTCTTTATCTCTTTGTCATCCACAAACAACCGTCTACTTAAAGCATTATTTTATTTCACCTTGTTTATGAGAAATCGATTCCATTATCTAAAAAAAAAAACTCCATATTGTCCAGACCACAATGGAGGAATAAATAAATACATAATAAACTGAAAACATTTTTGAGTATTAATTTTATCTCAGTGGCAAAATCAACAGAGGGATAACATCTACTATATATATATTTACATTATAGCATATAAATTATATGCATACACTCAACAGACTGTTTGGAAGATACATAAAGTTGTGTGAATACTAATATAATGGATTGATAAAGACACTTATATTAATCACACTAGGAGTAAAGAACTATAAGTTCTTGATATTTGACTATTTTATTTGCTTTTTTTCCTTCTTTATCAAAGGCTGGACCATTAACTTTATTCCTCGTGAAAGTGTGAATTTGATCATATAGTTGAAAAATCTCTTAAGACAGAAAGACGTTTTTAAATTATTCATTAAAATTGTAAAAGATAAAAGCCACTGAAGTTCTTAGGCTTTTTCACTGCCTTTGTAAAATACACATATGAGAAAATATCTTAGAATGGTAATAAAGCCTAAAAAATGCCTCTGTTACACAGGGTGGTATTTGTGAGACATTATGACATGTTAGGAAAAGGTCTCATGATAGATAAAAAGCCACAGAGAATTCTTCTTTTAGATAAAAGTTTTAAAAGTCTAACTTTATCATATTTCATTATTTCACCTAAGTTCTCTTGGAATTGTTGCTTATAGGAAACAGTATGGCAGAAAACCTCTGAAATATAATAAAGTCCTATCAAAATAGGATGTCATCATGTTGCCATGAATAACAAATTTCCATCTATATGACAGAAATTTATTACTACATCTAAAGAATTATTTGATCTAAGTATTGACCCATTTTATTAAATCTACTTGTGTAATATAAAAAAGAAAAAAAATTCATCTCATTAAATGGAAGACCACAAATAGAATTGACTGATTCTACTTCTTCTGGAAATTGTATGGTTAAGTAACAAATTATGGAAATATATTTTAAGTAATTTATAACTCAAAAGTTTGAGCAAGAATGCATAATGCTCTTCTATCAGGATTCTGAAAAATAAGGAAACTGCACTAAATATTTTGGTATTCTAGTCTGTCTACATCAGCTCTCATCGCTATATTTCCCTTTTTAGTACCTTTACTTCACATTTTTTTGTCATATACATAAGAATAACTGGTAGCAAATATTGTATAAATACAACATTATCAATGACAGTGCAGTAGGCTAATACTACAGGCAAGTTCCCATATCCTGACTGCTTCTTCCCTGCCATTTGAATACTTAAGTAGAAATATGGCATAACAATAGTAGATAACAGATTTCCCTGTAGCTCAGATGGTAAAGAATCTTCCTGTACTGCAGGAGACCCAAGTTTGGTCCTAGGGCCAGGAAGATCCCCTGGAGAAGGAAATGTTAACCCATTCCAGTACTCTTGCCTGGATAATCCCATGGGCAGAGGAGCCTCATGGGTAACAGTCAGAATGGGTAACAACAGAATGGGTAACAACAGAATGGCTAAGAGTCAGATATGATTGAGTGACTTTTTCTTTCTCTAATCGTAGATATCACTGTATGTCTAAGGCAGAGAACATATGGGTCATAGGTTGTATAGCTACATTAATAAAAAATAATGTTCAATAATCCAATAAGTACAAAATTCTGTGATAAACACAAAAGCAGCAACTTTCAACCTTCCTGGAGATCTCTGGCTTTAGACATGTGCTATAAACCAGGTAGCAATGCCACACTGAACTTAGCACATCATTATTCCTTTCTGATCCTCAAGATTACCTTATGTAAGACAGAGACTTCAACTAGAATACCCCCAAGTACCTTTCCAGGTGATACAATCTGTCTCTATATAATATGACCTTCCTGCTGTGTAAATCCATCCCAGTATTGGAAACGACTTTAAAACTTTAAGAAAAAAATATAGAGAGCTACTTCATGTTCAAACTAGTAGTTGTACTCTATGTGTAGGCTGTTTTAACCTAAAATAGTGGTGGCATGAATCCATCTAGATAGTATGAAATTCAGAAGACCAAACTTTCAAATATAACTTGTGCGGCTTGTTATTCCAATTCAGGAATCTAATAGACTGCTCATGCTGCTGCTAAGTCACTTCAGTCGTGTCCGACTCTGTGCGACCCCATAGACGGCAGCCCACCAGGCTCCCCCACCCGTGGGATTCTTAGACAAGAACACTGGAGAGGGTTGCCATTTCCTTCTTCAATGCATGAAAGTGAAAAATGAAAGGGAAGTTGCTCAGTCATGTCCAACTCTTCGTGACTCCATGGACTGCAGCCTACCAGGCTCCTCCACCCATGGGATTTTCTAGGCAAGAGTACTGAACTGATCATAGGAGTGGATATTAACATTTATTAACCCTCCAGTAAGCAAAACAGTTATTAAAAGTTGTTGTTTTTGTTCTGTTGCTAAGTCGTGCTGATTTCTTTGCCACCCCATGGACTGCAGCAGGAACTTTTCTTCCTCCCTGTCCTCATGGAGGGATACCAAGGCTCCCCATCCCTCATTCTCTAATCATTTGCCCAAGTTCATGCCCATTGAACCACTGATGCTATCCAACCATCTCATCCTTTGCCACCCTCTTCTCCTGTTGTCTTCAATCACTTTCAGCACCAGGGTCTTTTTCAATGAATCAACTATTCTCATCAGGTGGCCAAAGTATTGGAGCTTGAGCTTCAGTATCAGTCCTGCCAATGAATATTCAGGGTTGATTTCCTTTAGGATGGACTGGTTGGTTCTCCTTGCCATCCAAGGGATTATCAGGAGTTTTCTTCAGCACCACAATTTGAAAGCATCAATAACCTTACATATGCAGAGGATGTAACTCTAATGGCAGAAAGTGAAGAGGAACTGAAGAGTTCCTTAATGGGTGAAAGAAGAGGGTGAAAAAGCTGGCTTAAAACTTAACAGTAAAACAACAATAACAACAACTAAGACCATGGCACCTGGTCACATTACTGCATGGCAAATATGTCTGTCACTGCTCTCAAGCTTCCCCTGTATCATAAAAGCACATGAAAATAAATAAATAAATGGTATGTCCAGCTCCAATGAAATTTCATAGATCATGTATACTGGCTGCTCCTCTAGATTAGACAGATAACTGTATGTAACTTTGTACTTAGGAAAACTAAACAACTATTAGGATGAATAAACTATCTTGACATACATAAGTATAGCGAAATTTCATATAACAAAAAAATTGAATGAAAGAAGTTGCACATAAAAATGTAAAAGCTATATGATTTTACTACTACTATATAACTCAAAATATCCAAATTAAAACATCATACTGGACATCAATTTGTGATAGATATGGAGATCTATGAGATTTCTGAGATCTTAGTAATGTTTTTGTCTTTTGTCTTTTTCTGGGAAAAGGGATCTTTTCATTCCTGACCACTTATTTTCAGTATACTTTTGTAGATGAAAGTTTTCTTGATAGAGCATACTCTAAAAATGAGTTTCCACAAAGTATGTTCACTGTCAGATTTTACTTTTTATTTTCTAAAAGCTAACAGTCTCTTGTGCAAAAGAAGTGTGCACTGTATATTTCTGATATTGATGATGTGCCTAAGTTCTTGGAGCATCTCAACGTGTAATTAATCTTTACATTACCCGAAGTGATGCACTGCTTATAGAACAACCCTGTCTTTATGCCCTTACTAACTTCTGTAGTCATTCTCCCTGTGGCAGGGAGACATAAAACTTTGGTACCCCATAGTGCAGTGAACTCTGTATCACAATAATCCGTGTTCGAGCTATTTTCTGTAAAAGTAATATCTAGGTAGACATTTGCCTACAGAATTTTACTGTCACCAGGAGCACTGGAAAAAACCCCAATATAGATTTTTTTTCCTCTTAATTGTGTCTAAGGAAGACATTTTCTTCTTAAGATATGCTTTCAATTATTTTAAGATAACTATTTTTAATGAAACATAAATTTCATTGGATGACATTTTATGTTATCCAACTTTAATAAACGTAGCTACTCAAACATACTGCATGATTCTGTTTATGGGTTTCTGTTTCTGGATTTCCAGAACTTTTTTCATCAGTTCAATAAGCTCATGCTTATTAGCTATCAATCCCAGTTCTTGCCTCCCTGAGCCCTGGAAACCATTAATCTATTTTTGATTCCTTGTATTTTCCTCTTTTTTGCCTTGCCCATAAACAGAATCATGCAGTATGTTTAAGTACCTACATTAATTATTTTAAGCAAGAAGAGATAAGAAAGACTTCTTCAGCGATCAGTGTAAAGAAATAGAGGAAAAGAACAGAATGGGAAAGACTAGAGACCTCTTCAAGAAAATTAGAGATACCAAGGGAACATTTCATGCAAAGATGGGTTTGATAAAGGACAGAAATGGTATGGACCTAACAGAAGCAGAAGATATTAAGAAGAGGTGGCAAGAATACATGGAGGAACTGTACAAAAAAGATCTTCACGACCCAGATAATCATGATGATGTGATCACTCATCTAGAGCCAGACATCTTGGAATGTGAAGTCAAGTGGGCCTTAGAAAGCATCACTACGAACAAAGCTAGTGGAGGTGATGGAATTCCAGTTGAGCTCTTTCAAATCCTGAAAGATGATGCTGTGAAAGTGCTGCACTCAATATGCCAGCAAATTGGGAAAACTCAGCAGTGGCCACAGGACTGGAAAAGGTCAGTTTTCATTCCAATCCCAAAGAAAGGCAATACCAAAGATAGCCTTAAGTCATGTTAAATGAGACCATGAAAAAGGAGATCCTTCGTGATACTCCAAAGTAAACCGTGTATGATCTGATGTTCTGAGCCTCATAGCTTATTAGCAAAAACATCATCACCAACATGTGAACATCGGGGCCATTATTGTATGAGCAACAGGATCATCTTCATCCTGTTATCACCATCACCATCACCGTCACACCATCCTCATTATCAAGTCACCATCAACACCATCATCACTCACGTCACCATCATCATGTCATCATCTGCACCATCACCTTCATCCCATCATCACCAGCATGGGGTAGCATCGTCACTACATGACATCATCACCATTATCGTATCATAATCAGGCAATGGCACCCCACCCCAGTATTCTTGCCTGGAGAATCCCAGGGATGGGGGAGCCCGATGGTCTGCCGTCTATGGGGTCGCACAGAGTCAGACACGACTGAAGTGACTTAGCAGCATCATCACCATCACCTTCATCCCTTCATCACCAGCATCACCATCGTCCCTATCACAGGACATCATCACCATTATCATATCACCAACACCATCACCTTCATCCCTTCATCCCCAAGATCACCGTCTTCACTATCACAGGACATCATCAACATTTTCGTATCATCATCATCACCATCACCTTCATCCCTTCATCACCAGCATCACCATCGTCACTATCACAGGACATCATCAATATCGCATCATCATCAACATTGCATCATCATCAACACTGCATCATCATCACCTTCATCACCAGCATCACTATCACAGGACATCATCAATATCATATGATCAACACCATCACCTTCATCCCTTCATCACCAAGATACCAGCATCACTATCACAGGACATCATCACCATTATCATATCACCAACACCATCACCTTCATCCCTTCATCCCCAAGATCACCGTCTTCACTATCACAGGACATCATCAACATTTTCGTATCATCAGCACCATCACCTTTACCCCTTCATCACCAAGATCACCATCACATGACATCATCACCATTATCGTATCCTCATCATCAACGCCATCACCTCCATCCTCTTATCACCATCACCATCACCACCACCATCAGCACCGCCACCATTATCCAATAGGTTCTGAATCCCCGTGGCGAGTCATCAGAGCCTTTTCAACTGACCTGAAAGGACTGTTTTTCTCTTTTCTTCATCCCAGGAGGACAGTCATCTGATGGATGTTTTCCTCTGGGCGGTGGAGCATCCTCGGTGGCCTGAAAACAAGGGAAAGTGATGATCGCATGTCCTTGTGAGACAGCCTCTAAGTGGCCTCAAAACAAATCGGTCTGGCTTGAGCCTCCTACGTGATCTTCTGTGCAGTTTCATCTCCCTACCCTCATTTGTCATGTGTCACAGCGTGGTTCCTTAGGAATCAATTAACGGAAATTGAAGAGAGGAAGGTCTCTTTCTCTCCTTTACGTTCCCTTGAACAGATACTGGCTTCTGTCTGGAAGAACTGACTGTCCTGAATAAGCAGAGGCAGAGAAATGTTCATTTCTGTCACTTTGCCCTTCTGAGAAAAATGACAGGAGTGAGCCAGCTCTGGTGTGGCCACATTGAAGGTAAAACAGTCTTGTGGCCCCATGCACTAATGTTTAAACAGGAGCTTTAGAACTACAGCTTCCCTGGTAGCTCAGATGGTAAAGAATCCACCTGCAATGCAGGAGGCCCAGGTTTGATTCCTGGATCAGGAAGATCCCCTGGAGAAGGGAGAGGCGACCCACTTCAGTCTTCTTGGACTTCCCTGGTGGCTCAGCTGGGAAAGAATCTGCCTACCATGCAGGAGACTTGGGTTCGATCCCTGGGTTGGGAAGATCCCCTGGAGAAGGGAANGGAAGATCCCCTGGAGAAGGGAGAGGCGACCCACTTCAGTCTTCTTGGACTTCCCTGGTGGCTCAGCTGGGAAAGAATCTGCCTACCATGCAGGAGACTTGGGTTCGATCCCTGGGTTGGGAAGATCCCCTGGAGAAGGGAAAGGCTCCCCACTCCAGAAGTAGGGTGTGCCTCTCTGCCACTGAACTCCAATAGAAGTCAGAGAAAGGGTCCACACAAACTATGCTAGGAAAATGTACTGGGGAAAAGTGTTGGAAGAGAAAATTTTAAAACAGTGCAGTTGCTTAGATCAGACGTGGTTGCTCAGATCAGACATGGCTGCTCAGATCAGATGTGGCTGCTCAGACCAGACATGGTTGCTCAGATCAGACATAGTTGCTCAGATCAGACGTGGTTGCTCAGATCAGACATGTCTGCATGGGGCTGAAGTCTTCCCATGCCCACGGGACCCATGAAGGAGCAACAGAAAATCAAGGGCTCTAAATATGTCAGTATTTGAGCTGCTGTGGTGGACGGTTGCTCTGTGGCCTCATTAATGAGGGCTGGGCAGGGTATTGTTGGCCAAGCTAGTCCCCGAGACCCAAGCGTTAGTGAACCTGGAAGGACGGCAAGGGACTCAGCAAGGCCAGCCGGAGACTCCACAGGTCCAAACAGCCATCCAAGCAGACGAACGGCCCAGGCGGCCAAGGTGACATGGCCAGCTGTCTGTTCAAGGTGGATGGAGCCTGCCGAAAACCTCGGGCAGGAAAACCTCGGAAAATGAGGCGAGAGGCTTGTGCCATTGGAATGAGCCATCATCCACACACCCAACCACTCACCATCCATTCATCTATTTATCCATCCATCCACAAATGCACAAATCCATCCATCCACTCACCCAATCATCCACTCACCCAACCACCCCCTCACCATCCATTCATCTACGTATATATCCATTCATCTATTTATCCATCTATTCATTCATCCATGCACCCATTCATCATCATTCACTCATGCATCCATCCACAAATGCACAAATCCATCCATCCATCCATCCATCCACTCACCCAACCATCCCCTCACCATCCATTCATCTACGTATATATCCATTCATCTATTTATCCATCTATTCATTCATCCATTCACTTATGCATCCATCCACAAATCCATCTAACCATCCATCCATCTGTCCACCCACCCATTCCCTCACCATCCATTCATCTACTTATCCATCCGTTCACCTATTTATCTATCCATTCATTCATGCATGCATTCATCCATCATCCATTCACTTATGCATCCCCCCAGAAATCTACAAATCCATCTAACCATCCATCCAGCTGTCCACCCACCCAACCACTCACCATCCATTCATCTATTTATCCATCCATTCATCATACATTTACTTAGGCACCCATCCACAAATCCATCTAACCATCCATCCATGCACCCAACCACCCACCCAACCACTCACCATCCATTCATCTATTTACCCATCCATTCATCATCCATTCACTTACACATCCATCCANATCCATCCATCCATCCATCCACTCACCCAACCATCCCCTCACCATCCATTCATCTACGTATACATCCATTCATCTATTTATCCATCTATTCATTCATCCATTCACTTATGCATCCATCCACAAATCCATCTAACCATCCATCCATCTGTCCACCCACCCATTCCCTCACCATCCATTCATCTACTTATCCATCCGTTCACCTATTTATCTATCCATTCATTCATGCATGCATTCATCCATCATCCATTCACTTATGCATCCCCCCAGAAATCTACAAATCCATCTAACCATCCATCCAGCTGTCCACCCACCCAACCACTCACCATCCATTCATCTATTTATCCATCCATTCATCATACATTTACTTAGGCACCCATCCACAAATCCATCTAACCATCCATCCATGCACCCAACCACCCACCCAACCACTCACCATCCATTCATCTATTTACCCATCCATTCATCATCCATTCACTTACACATCCATCCACAAACCCATCTAATCATCCATCCACCCATCTGTCCATTCGCCATCCACCCATCTACATATCCATTCACCACACATCTATCTATTCATTCATCCATTGATTCACCCAATCATCCATCCACTGATCCATCATCCATCCACTCAGATATTCATCTACTAATCCATCCATCCATCCATCCATTTAACAAGCAAGCATGATACATGAGGAAATTCCCCAGCCTTGGGGCCTCAAAGGCATAAAGGTGCAGTCCAGTCAGCAGAATTCCAGGCTCCCAGTCAAGGCTGAGGCTCCAAGAAGAAAGAGCGTGGAGACACAGGGGAAGGAGATGAGCTTGAGCGAGTCAAATCCTAGGCTGTAGCAATCTCTCACTGCAGAGGAATGAAGGATCACAAGGACCAGGATGGGCCACATCGTTGAGCTCAACTCAGCCTCAGGCGATCAGCACCAAGGCACCTCCTCCTCGGGCAGCCTCATGGGAACGTGGACAACATTTGACCTTCTCCACAAAGGTGTTGCTTCAGAAAGGGCTTCCTCCATGGGGAGCTTTCAAGCTCACTCGTGGGTTTTCCAGGACTCATTGGAAAAGAGCCTGAGGCTGAGAAAGACTGAGGACAAGTGGAGAAGAGGGCAACAGAGGATGAGATGGTTGGATGGCATCACTGATTCAATAGACATGAGTTCAAGCAAACTCCAGGAGACAGTGAAAACTCAGAGAGATAGTTACTGAGGGGAAAAAATAGCTCAGTGATTTGAGCTGTTAGGATGCAATCTCTGCGATCCAGAGCTCTCTGGAATGAGTACCTGTGAACCGTCAGGCTTGGATAAGGGCAGGGTTAGAAAGGGAGAAGAGATGTGTCTGGCTGACTCTCTTTGTCCATAAATGTTTATGTAGAAGGGGACAACGAAATAAACTGTTTCTCACTTCACAGGTGGCTCAGCAGGTAAAGACTCTGCCTGCCAAAAAGGAGATGAGGGTTCGATTCCTGGGTCAGGAAGATCCCCTGGAGAAGGAAGTGTCTATCCACTCGAGTACTCATGCCTGGAGAATCCCATGGTCGGAGGAGCCTAGCGGACTGCAGACTGTGGGGCCGCCAAGAGCTGGACACGACGGAGTGACTGAGTGTGCACACGTGGTCGGGGTGGGGGTGGGCTTCCCAGCTGGCTCACTGGTTAAGAATCTGCCTGCCAATGCGGGAGATGAGGGTTTGATCCCTGGGTGGGGAAGATCCCCTGGAGAAGGAAATGGCAACCCACTCCATTGTTCCTGCCTGGAGAATCCCAGGGACAGAGGAGCCTGGCGGGCTACAGTCCACCGGGTCGCAAAAGAGCTGGACATGACTTAGTGACTGAACGACAACATAGGGAGAGTCTGAAAGACCTCCATCAATCTAGGAAAGGAAGCGAGAAGCATTAATAACTTCTACCATGCTTCCTTCTAAAAACGGTGTTTCAGATGGGGCTATCGCAAGCCATCTTCGCCATACAACCTTGACAGCAGTAAAAAAAAAAAGTAAGGCTACCTGAGAATTAAAGCAGTGACATCCACAGCTTTGTAGGTGTTCTGTGATGACCCAGAGGAGTGGGATGGAGGGGCGGGAGGGCGGCTCAAGAGGGAGGGGTCTAGGTATACGTATGGCTGAATCACTGAGGAAGGCTTTCTATTAAAATAGTCCGACTCTCACAGACGTATGCAAAATCACTGCAGATGGTGGCTGCAGCCATGAAATTAAAAGACGCTTGCTCCTTGGAAGAAAAGCTATCACCAACCTAGACAGCATATTA
>SJYV01007065.1:4461-36287 GCA_006410875.1 Neotragus pygmaeus
TCACCCTGTTTTTTAACTTACATGCAGAGTATATCATGTGAAATGCTGGGTTGGATGACTCACAAGTTAGAATCAAGATTGCTGGGATAAATATCAACAACCTCAGATATGCAGATACCACCCTACTGGCAGAAAGTGAAAAGGAACTAAAGAGCCTCTTGATGAGGGTGAAAGAAGAGCATGAAAAGGCTGGCTTATAACTCAACAATAAAAAACCTAAGATCATGCCATCTGGTCCCATCACTTTATGGCAAATAGATAGCGGAGAAATGGTAACAGTGACAGATTTTATTTTCTTGGGCTCTAAAATCACTGTGCACAGTGATTGCAGCCATGAAATTAAAAGACTTGCTCCTTGGAAGAAAACTCATGACAAACCTAGAGAACATATTAAAAGCAGAGACACCACTTTGCTGACAATGGTCTGTATAGTCAAAGCTATGGTGTTTACACTAGTTATGTAGGATATGAGAGTTGGACCATAAAGAGGATTGAACAACAAAGATTTATTGTTCTCAGATCGTGGTGCTTGAGAACATTGATTCTTGAGAGTCCCTTGGACTGCAAGGAGATCAAACCAATCAATCCTAAAGGAAATCAACCCTGAATATTCATTGGAATGGCTGATGCTGAAACTGAAGCTCCAATACTTTGGCCACCTGATGCTAATAGCCTACTCACTGGACAAGAGCCTGATGCTGGGAAAGATTGAAGGTAAAAGGAAAAGATGGCAACGGAGAATGAGATGGATTAGATAACAAAATCAAATCAGTGAACATGAATTTTAGCAAATTCCAAGAGACAGTGGAGGGCAGAGGAGCCTGGCATGCTGTATTCCATGAGTTCACAAAAAGGTGGACATGATTTAGTGACTAAACAACAAAAACATGGCAGATCTACTTTTAGTTTCTTAAGGAACCTTCATAATGTTCTCCACAGTGGCTGTACCAATTTCCAAAATCAGTGTAAGAGTGTTCCCTTTTCTCCACACCTTCTCCCACATTTATTGTTTTTCAGTTTTTTGGTACTAGCCATTCTTACTGGATAATTCATTTTAGTTTTGATTTGCATATCTTTAATAATTAGTAATGCTGAACGTCTTTTCATGTGGCTCTTGGTCATCTGTATGTCATTTTTGGAGAAATGTCTATTTAGGTCTCTGTCCATTTTTTCTTTGCCCATATTTTTATTTATTTATTTTTGATGATATTCAGCCACATGAACTGTTTGTAAATTTTGGAGACTAATTCCTTGTCAGCTGCCTCATTTGTAAATATTTTATCCCATTCTGTAGGTCTTCTTTTCATTTTATTGATGGTTTCCTTTGCTGTGCAAAAGCTTTTGAGTTTAATTAGGTTCCATTTGTTTATTTTTATTTCCATGAGTCTGAGAGACAGATTGTAAAAGATATTGCTGTGATTCATGTCATAGAGTGTTCTATGTTTGTCTCTAAGAATTATAAAATGTCCAGTCTCATATCTAGGTCTTAATCCATTATGAATTTATCTTTGTGTATGGTGTTAAAGAATGTTTTAATTTTGTGTGTGTATGTGTGTGTGTGTGTGTGTGNGGCCACAGAGGTTGGAGAAAAACCTTGCAAAAGATGTTAAAATCAACTTATGCTTGCGATGACTATTAGAAATCCAAGTGGAGATGTAAAAAAAATGATAAATGACCAGTTTATTATATTTTGCTAAACTCTTATCATTTGCTGGTGAACATGTTGGACACTTGGATGCAAAATAAAATGTTCAAATTGTTCAAAGTAATAGGCATACATGCCTTGAATGGTATTAAAAACACACACACACACACACAAAATGGTCAAATACTCAGGGTGAAAATGTGCTATTATGCATCCATTATCTTTTTTGCAAAATGTTGCTCCAGGCTTTTAGCACCAGTGTGAAACTTAAATTTCACAGTTTCCCAAAGTCATGCTTATATAGTGTTAATTAGCAATAAAACAAGTAAAATCAGTCTTTTCATTTCTGCCATATATGTATGTATCTTATCTGTATATAGGTACATACACATACATACTCATACCTACAAACATAGGCATTTTATAGATATATATAGACAGATATAGCTCAAGGAAATACACTTTTATGATCTGAATTAAGAGTAGAATGATAGCTCTGACTTCCAAAGCTAAGAGCTTTGTCAGTCATTATTACATTTTCAAATGTGAAGATGCATAAAGAAATTCCTGGTTTGCCTTCTGTCAAGATTTAGTAAAATGGACTTCCAGAAAGACTTCAGTTCAGTTGCTCAGTCATTTCCGACTCTTTGCGACCCCATGAGCTGCAGCATACCAGGCCTCCCTGTCCATCAACAACTCACAGAGTCCAACCAAACCCATGTCCATTGAGTCAGTGATGCCATCCGGCCATCTCATCCTCTGTTGTCCCCCTCTCCTACTGCCCCCAATCCATCTCAGCATCAGGGTCTTTTCCAATGAGCCAACTTTTTGCATGAGGTGGTCAAAGTATTGGAGTTTCAGCCTCAGCATCAGTCCTTCCAATGAAAACAAGGACTGATCTTTATGATGGACTGGTTGGATCTCCTTGCAGTCCAAGGGACTCTCAAGAGTCTTCTCCAACACCACAGNATGGTGATGAACAGGGAGGCCTGGCGTGCTGCGATTCATGGGGTCGTAAAGAGTCGGACACGACTGAGCCACTGAACTGACTGAACTGAACTGAACCATGGTGTGGACACTCACCTAGAGCCAGACATCCTGGAGTATGACACTAAATGAGCCTTAGAAAGCATTATTATGAACAAAGCTAGTGGAAGTGATGGAATCCCAGCTGAGCTATTTCAAATCTTAAAAGATGATGGCCGTTAAAGTGCTATACTCAATATGCCAGCAAATTTAGAAAACTCAGCAGTGATCACACTACCGGAAAATGTCAGTTTTCATTCCAATCCCAAAGAAAGGCAATGCCAAAGAATGTTGAAACTACCATACAATTTCACTCATTTCACATGATAGCAAGGTAATGCTCAAAATCCTTCAACCTAATCTTCAACAGTACTTGAACCAAGAATGTCCAGATATTCAAGTTGGATTTAGAAAAGGCAGAGGAACCAGAGACTAAATTGCAAACATCTGCTGAATCACAGAAAAAGCAAGATAATTCCAGAAAAATATCTACTTCTGCTTCATTGACTAGGCTGAAGCCTTTGACTGTGTGGATCACAACAAACTATAGAAAAGTCTTAAAGAGATGGGAATACCAGACCACCTTACCCATCTCCTGAGAAACCTGTATGGGGTCAAGAAGTAACAGTTAGAACCAGACATCGAACAATAGACTGGTTCAAAATTGGAAAAGGAGTAAGTCAAGGCATTTTATTGTCACCCTGCTTATTCAATTTCTATGGAGAGTACATCATGCAAAAGGCTGGGCTGGATGACTCACAAGCTGGAATCAAGATTGCCAGAAGAAATATCAACAAGCTCAGATATTCAGATGATACCACTCCAATGGCAGAAAGTGAAAAGGAACTAAAGAGCCTCTTGATGAGAGTGAAAGAGGAAAGTGAAAAACCTGGCTTTAAATTCAACATTCCAAAAACTAAGACCATGGCATCTGGTTCCATCACTTCATGGCAAATAAGTGGGAAAACGTGGAAACAGTGACAGACTTTATTTTCTTGGGCTCTAAAATCACTGCAGAAGGTGACTATAGCCACAAAATTAACAGACACTTGCTCCTTGGAAGAAGAATTATAACAAACCTAGACAGTGTATTAAAAAGCAGAGACATCACTTTGCCAACAAAGGTCCATCTAGTCAAAGCTATGGTTTTTCCAGCAGTCACGTATGGATGTGAGAGTTGGACCATAAATAAGGCTGCTGCTAATGTGCTCAGTCTTGGCCAACTCTTTGCAACCCCATGGACTGTAGCCCGCTAGGTTCCTCTGTCCATGGAATTTTCCAGGCAAGAATACTGGAGTGGGTTGCCATTTCCTTTTCCGAAAGAAGGCTGAGCACCAAAGAATTGATGCTTTTGAACTGTGGTGCTGGAGAAAACTCTTGAGAATCCCTTGGATAGCAAGGAGATCAAATCAGTCAATCATAAAGGAAATCAACCCTGAATACTCATTGGAGGGATGGATGCTGAAGCTCCAATACTTCGGCCACCTGGCGTGAAGAGCCAATTCATTGGAAAAGACCCTGATGCTGGGAAAGATTGAGGGCAGGAGGAAAAGGTTGAGAGGATGAGATAGCTGGATAGTGTCACTGACTCGATGGACATGAGTTTGAGCAAACTTTGGGAGATAGTGCAGGACAAGAAAACCTGATTTGCTGCAGTTCATGGGGTCACAAAGAGTCAGACATGATTTAGCTATTGAACAACAATCTTTGTATAATTTCCCCTAGTGTAGGCTTCCTCCTGCTCACTGGCCCTACCTCATCCACACAGCCTTGCCTGAGAAGCTGGGCAAGAGCTTCACTGCTGCCCCCACACACACACACCCCGTGTTCTCCAGCCCTCGTCAGGCAGACTGGAAGTCATCAGCGAGTCTGGAAGTCAGTTGCAAACGTTGGAATACAGAATACTAGTGATGGACACCCACCAGAAAAATCACGCGACAACCATTCTGGCCCCTAATTTCCTCCTTTTAAGAAAACACAAAGGATTCTACTAAATTTCCAAGTCCTTTGTCCCTCTGAGACTGTATCATTCTAAGGACATGTATCTTATTTTCTTTCTTCCCTGAAATCTGAGATCAATTTTCCAATTTGTAAAAATAGAGCCACACCCCTAAAACTTTTTCTGAAATCATACTCATCTCCAACTTGACCAGTTTAGCTCCTCATTTGATGCCTGTTTCTTTCCAGTTAGTTTTGTGTTCCCGGTCAATTCCTTGAGGGGAGGACCCAGAGGAAAGCACATCATTCTTCTCTGCTTGGCCACGTCAATGCTGAAAACACGCTTCACACATAATATGTGCTCAGGAAACAGGCAGACTAACGGGGCTGGCTGGATAGTCTCAGCATCACTCCCCAGGCAAAAACTGAAGCTGTCAAACAAGCTGGCCTGGGGTGAATTCTGCTCTCAGATCCCTTATTTGTAAATGGAGATGGCTGTTTAATGAGTTTTAAATGAGATTATACACCAAGTGGCGATTCCAGCGCCTAGCACAGAACAAGAGCCCAGTAACATCAGCTCTCACGTTCCATTGCCAGTGTAAGAAAGTCTTTTCTTTTCTTGAAAAACAGAATACAAAACCACAATCCCCACTAGGAGAGAAACAGTTGGTGGCAAATTCACCTCCGACAGATTGGGAGTCTCTGGGAGGCATGGCTCACAAACTCCCTCCTTGGTACATGTTTCGACCTCAGAGCTGCAGCCTGGCCTCCATCAGCCGAAGAAAAGCTTGGCTTGGTGCCTTGAAACTTATTGGCACAATAAGAGATAATGATTTCCCTGTACACATTCCCTCAGAGCAGTTATTGTTTAAGTATTTCCCTTATTCCTCCTTTACCGGAAAACAATACCTTACAGAATCAGCTGAGGAAGACACTAATAGCAACTTCAAAAGTGCAGCTTTCTTGCTGCCCTGGCTTGGCAAGGAAGCCTGTTTGGAGCAGTTCGCCCCAGACGCAGGAACAGAATGTGACCAAACGAGTCCCCGGGGACTGATGTGGGCACCAAACCCTTGGCAGCTTTGGGGCCAGCAGGGCCAGCGATAAGAGAGTGGTTTCCTCCATTGATGTCCCGTTTGGAGCGTCTGCCAGCCCCAAAGGTCATAGCCATGCTATGAAAGTAAAGTGGGTTTGTTGTTGTTGTTTTTCCCCCTTCTCCACTCACCCTTCTTGTCTTCCATGACATTTCCTCTCTGTCCCTTGGGAAATTTGTGTCTTTGTGGATCTGTCCCCTGCCCCTCTTTTGTGAGCATACTAAGGCAAAGATCCATTTAATTTTCAGAAACCATGTCTGTCAATAAATTGCTTTTGCTCGGTCTTGGAGGGGGCACTGCCACCGTCCTCGCTGAGCGGACATTCCTTATGTAAGGGAAGCATTTCTCATTATCTGTCTTGACCTCTTGTGCAATCTTCTTTTCATCCTCTCCTTGGGCTCTTCTTATCATGGTTTGCACTCCCTCACCCTCATGCTGTAATTGGCAGCATCCTTCTCAGCACCTGTTCATGTCCTCTGATACAACCTTGATGATTCCCTCTCCTCCTCCACCAGAGCCCTTTAAATTGGAAATGTTGTCCATGCTCTAACCAAACCGGCACTTCAGCTAATTTACCTCTAAATCCTCCAACCTTCCCCTGTAAGAACATCAGGCATGAGAAGCTCCATGAGAGGCTCCATTCTTCCACTGGGCTTCCCAGGTGGCCGAGCAGCAAAGAATCCACCTGCCAATGCAGGAGACATAGGTTTGATCCCTGGGTCGGGAAGATCCCCTGGAGAAGGAAATGGCAACCCACTCTAGTACTCTTGCCTGGGAAATCCCATGGACAGAGGAGCCTGGTGGGCTACAGTCCATGGGGTCACAAAGAGTTGGACACGACTGAGCAACTAAACCACAACAATTCCTCCATTGCACAAGCACATATCATGCACCTCCTAAGTGGCAGCACTCTTCTAGATAAACTAGACAGATACGCTGCCTGTCCTGGGGGGCTTACAACTAAGGAAACAGGAAAGAACAAGCAAGCAGACAATGCTGGGTGATGAGCCCGAAGAGCTCGGTCCATCACAGCACGCTCAGGGGCTCCGTGGATATCTGAGGTCTTCGAGGGTCACACAGCACTACCCTCCGTGTGCTGGACACAACTCGACCCACTGGCTTGAGGTGGTATCTCTTTCCACACTAGATCACACCACATTCTTTGCAAGGATGCACTAGAAAGCTGGCTTTTCAGCATTTGCTGTGATAAAAGAGGTACTTGCATAAAAAAAAATCAGTGCAGTGCATAATCTGATCCTAAGGTTCAAGAAGGCAGATACTGGCCAGCAGCTCTGTACATGCCATGAGCAGGTAACTGTGCTTATTTAAGAATGAATTTTAAATACTGTATCTCTTTCTATATGTGAAGTTACTTTTCAAACGGTTACTGAGTCATTCGGGTATAGACTTAACACTACATTGTGCAGACCAAACTACTTAATCAGAATAACTGAATTATTCTGGGATTTCTCGTGGCTGTCAAGCTTGTGAAAGCTGGGGGATCTCTGATCTAAGCTTGAGACCTGAAGGATGAGGATTTGTTAGTTGGGCTGCGAGGAAAGAATGTTCCAAGCTGAGTAACATGATATCCAGGGCCCAGATATGAGAGAGAACGGGGGTGGGAGGGAGACTTTAAATTGTCTAGTATGTCCTGGATTCTCCCACCTCACCCCGGTAAGCCACCCTTTCCATCAGCCACTGCCCCCCACGCCCACTCATGCATTTGCACACCCCTCCCCTTCCCTTCCCAAGTGCCGGCTGGACCCTCTTGTCTCCCTCCAAGACCCGAGATCACACCCCGAGCAGGGAAAATCAAGACCTAAAGATGAGACACGCCTCCTGGAGCCGGGCCAGGCAGATGGCTGCCCCAGGAGAGTCGAGTGGCAGGCGAGAGAGGGGGTGTCAGCACCCCACATGGCTGGTCTGGTAGCAGGTGACAGAGAGCCGGCCAGGGAGAGACTGGATATCAGAGACAGGACTCCAGTCCCTGGAAGGACCTGAGGCCCCAAGAGGAAACCACGCAGGAACACAGTTCCCAGAAATGGGGCACCGGCTGGAGGTTCAGTGAGAAAGAGCAAAGCAGGAGCCCAGAGCTGAGTGACCAGCTGGGAGGAAGTGGTCTATTTATAACAGGGGAAAATCAGAAACAACTTTCATGTCCAAAAGCAGGGGGTTAGTTTAAAAATTATATGATAAAACTACACTGTGGAATAAGGTGGGAGATAAGGGGGAACAAACATGCTCTGTAAGACCACATGAAAACAGGAGAACATTTCTTAAATCATGTACACTGGGGCATTAATTTGCACCCAAAATCGTAAGATAAAATACCTATCTGGTGTATGCAATTAGAAACAGCAGAGAGAAAAGAAGAAATTGACCAATGGCTGGAAGAAGATATAACCAAATATTATCTAAGTGGGCAGAATGTAACTGATCTTTTAGTTTTTCTTTTTGCTATTTTTCTGTATTTTTCCAAATTTTTCAAAGTTAAAAAATTATTACCTTACTTTCTTTAATAAAAATAAAAACAAGACCAAAAGTTGCTTTCCCCAACGCAGAGCAAAGCCAGAGGTGAAATGGATCTCTCCAAATGGGTTGGCTCTCCATAGAGAGAGGAAAAGCCAATGATTAGAAAGGGAGAGATGGGGCCACCCAGATGCTTGATAAAACACCAAGGCCAACTTGGCATTAGAAGGAATAAAAAAGGAGAAACCAATAACCCAGTTACCTACCCCACTGCCACCATCTCGCCCCATGGTTCCTTTCCTTCTTCTCTACTCATGCTCAGGTATTTCGTTTCTCCCCAGCTGCCCCTCCGGCTCAAAGCACCTCTGAAGGCCTGCGTGTCTGCTGAGGGGAAGCCAGGGGGTGAGGTCAGGACTTGCAGCGATAGCCTCAGGACGGCACCATCTGGGCCAGTGACACAATGTGAGGTCTTGGCCAGCAGCCCTGGGCCTGAACCCTGACAGTGTCCAAAACCAATGGTCTGGCTCCGGATAAGCCATTGAGCCCATTTCTTCACCATAAAGCGAGGAGAAATAATAATATTGGCCCTACTGTGAGACTCAACTGAGATCAGTCTTCCTGGCAGTGCTTTGTCAATTACCTATCAAGTTTAGGTTACTAACTGCTAGTCGGAGTCTACTAACACAAGAAGATAAATTTCTGGAGCTTCTCGGAGATCTCACAAAGTCCATGAAACACATCATCTTGGGTCACTTCGGTTAAGCTCCTCTGTATTTGCTGCTTTGACTTATAGAGACACACGTGGCTCTGAGCTTCATGGAGAAAATGCAAATGAGTGCCTCTTCTGTCTCTATTAGGGAAATTCCACCAGATAAAGTGTCACGACTGAGGCCACAAGAGAGTTTGAAAAAAATTAATGAGAAAAGTCATGTTTGCTTGGCATCCAATATTTCTAGCTAAGACATCAATACACCTGTTTTCCAGTAATCCTATCTTGATCAGAACCTTGATCAGACCTTCCCAGGTCATAACCTGGGAAATACAAAGCCTCAGAAGATTAGCTGAAAAAAATCGAGTCTAAGATGACCTTTTCTTAGGGAATCCCTGTTAGTCCAGTGGTTAAAACTCTACGCTTTCACTGCCAAAGACCTGAGTTCAATCCCTGGTCTAGAACTAAGATTCCACAAGCTGATCAGTGTGGCAGAGAAAAAAAAAAAAAAAAGATGACTTCTTCTTTATGAGTTCCTAATAGGCCTCAAAGAAGGCTTTCAAATATTATCTCATTCAATCCAGAGATTTCATGTTGAAAGATGAATGAGTTAATAGACAAATGAATAAATAATATGTAAATAAGGAAAAGAAATTTTATTTGGAGGGATGAGAATTATTCTCTAGTCCCTGAGGAACAACAAATTTAAAAGGATATGGCCATCGTAACCCCCAGAAAACCATAGAGAGTGGACAGAATCCAATATGGGGGCTTGGAGTTCCGAGAATACTTTCAGAGAAAACGACCAAGTTCTGAGAAACCATTCAGCTTCCCATCCAAGGAACTCCACCTTCAGAGACCCCCAGGTGTTCTAAGTAAAGCTGCTGAGAACCCATCAGATACAGAGCCTCTGCCTCTTCCTTTCCCCTGCGTCTCCCCCTGAAGAGCCCCAAGACCAGCCACTTTCCTTTAGCAGCTTGTCAGGTTTGGGCTCTCTCCTAAGCTAGCCTCCTACCCGGCTTCCTTCTGTTCTAACTCCTACTACATACTCAGTGGCTGCCCTGACCCAGGACACCCCACAGGCCAGCTCAGAGCCCAGCCCCAGGCCAGGCACGGGAGCAGCATGACCACACAGTCCAGGGATGGAGGGGGGCTTCCTTCTCAGTCCTGACTCCTAAGTTGTTGGGAGTCAAAGCCCTGAGACCTGTGGCTGCCTTTGGAGTCCTTGACCATCTGAGACCTTTTTGTGGGCCTTAAGGACTTTAAAAACAAATACGCTCAAACAGAAATATGAACCACCACCTTGAACCTAATTCACGTGGACTGAACCAGAGTTTTGTTTTGGAAAAAGAAAATCAACTCATTTTGTGGAATTTTCCACCTGTTTCTGAAAACCCTGAATCTGGCCCCGTGCCAGGGTACAAGGGATCAGGAGGGGTCTGCCTTCTCTCGCTGCTTCTTTGTTCTTGCCTCGTGATTTCCTTCCATCTCGTGAAGCGCTGCTTCACCCAGAGTGCTTCACAGGCAAGGCATGCCGTCTTTTCCTCCCTCCCAGCCTGGGAGATCACGAATCTTCCCCTGCTTGCCTGCAAAATCAGCTGACGGGTGGGGCCACAGAACACACTACCCCTTACCCATGTATGTATTCATTCGCTTAACAAACATGACTGAGTAACTAGGTTGTACCAGCCATTATATTTAAGATGATCTCATCAAGGAAAATTATCTTATCAAAACTATACATGCTATTAATATGATTGTTTATTTTAAAAGTATAGGCTTCCCAGGTGGTGCTAGTGGTAAAGAATCCGACTGCCAAGGCAGGAGATATAAGAGATGCCAGTTCGATCCCTGGGTTGTGAAGATCCCCTGGAGGAGGGCATGGCAACCCACTCCAGTATCCTTGCCTGAAGAATCCCATGGACAGAGGACCCTGGTGGGCTGCAGTCCATAGGGTCATAAAGAGTCAGACATGACTGAAGCAACTTAGCATGCATAAGAAATTCAGGCCAAAATTCTGGTGAGTATCTTGCTGGTGCGGAATGGTAGGGGTGGTGGGTTGGAGGGATGGTGCCCAATGATGTTAGTGGGGAAAACTTTGCCACCTCCTAAAACAGACACCTCTCTCATTAATTTGGGCTTTGTAGGAAAGAAAAGAAAGGCAAAAAGGAGACTCAGGGATCCAAGGAAAAGAGCTAGAAAGGATTCAACTGCACTCTACCAAAGGCATGAATAGAAAAACAAGTTATTTTCACAGAAGAGAATCACCAAAATCATGATCCCTTATATCCCTTTATGTCTGTTTAAAACGTGATTTTTCAGGAAGACCAAAGGGGTAGAAAGGGACCGACTGTATGCTTTTCTGGAGTGTGGCCTGTCCTGAGCTTTCTGCCCCAGAAGGAAAGGAGCTTCTGAGATGCGGCTGAGTATCCAAGATCCGCACAGCCGTAACGCCCAGCACCTAGGCTGGCTTAGGGTTTCCTAGACTCCGCTGTGAAGAGGAGGAATGGGGGAAAAGCAGCAGGCCTTACTGATCTGTTTTGTGAGCTACAGCTGCTTTCTTTTCCATGCCCTTCAAGTCCACGTTTGGTTCGAGAAACTCCACAATTGGTACAAATGACAGATTGGAGGGGGAAAAAAAAGAATAGTGCAAAACTGCCAGCTAGAGCAGATTTCCCTGTGATTGAAGATGGCAATAATAAGACAAAAGACAGATTTTTGCCTTCAAGAAACTCTCTCTTCATCGCAGCCAAAGCAACACAAAATTCAAGGCAAACATTCCATTATTTTCCCCCCACTGTTTGGAAATATGGAAAAAGAAAATCTTGCCATGGTTTTTTTTTTTTCCCTCTAGTTCTACCAGAAGTGACACTTCTTTTTTTTTTAATCTGGCGTTAACAAATGACGGAGTATGATTCTTGGTGCTTGGAACGGACGACAGACCCAGCAAAGAAAAGCGTCTGGATGGCAGACAGTCTGCAGGAAATTGTAAAGCTGCTAAGAAAACAGAGGCCCCCTCAACAGGCTGTCTTCACAACATTAGTCTTTTCGAATATGATGAAAATATTATCTGCCTTATTGATCACCAGCTCCCTAAATAGAACAGAGTTGTTTATAACAAATGCAACCAGTGATCATAAATGTGCAAAACAATAACACACTCCCCTCATATCCTGGCTCCTATCCACTGCCAAACACCAAACAGGGCAGATGAAACACCATGCATTTTGTTCATATGGATTTTAGGGAATCCAAGAATCTAAAATGTCACACGATTCTAAACGTAAGATGTGGTCTGTTTCGAAAGGTTGAAACACAGTTTTGTTTTGTTTTTTCAAGGAGTGCTCTGATTTTTTTCTAATCTTTTTGCTTCCCTAACTGTAAATTGCTAAAGGTAAATGGAGACACAGGGGGATCCCTTAGTTCAATCCACCCATTTTATAGGTAAGACCACTGAGGACCCAAAGAAAGGAACTGATTTTCCTAAGGTCACATAGATAGCCAGTTACAGACTTAGGAATAGAATTTACATCTCACTATACACGGCTCAATGCCCTGGTTAAATGAGTTAGTCAGTTCAACTTTGGGGTGGCTTTGTACAACAGAAGTTCTATTTGTTAATATCTGGTGACATACGTTTTGTTGGATTGTGTAATTTCCTCGGTTCCTTCCCCCACCTCCCCATCCATATCCAGGGAATAAAGATGGGTCATAATGATATCCACAGCTCTGAAGGACAAAGATACTTTCTGATGGGTATTT
The DNA here is from genome assembly GCA_006410875.1 of Neotragus pygmaeus. Lineage (NCBI taxonomy): Eukaryota > Metazoa > Chordata > Mammalia > Artiodactyla > Bovidae > Neotragus > Neotragus pygmaeus. The sequence continues at coordinate 17,102 of SJYV01007065.1, forward strand.
TCCTGGCATAGGCGAGACTGTGTTTCTAAAAGGTTTTCTTTCTTTCTTTCTTTTTTTTTTTTTTCATGCATCTTGGGACAAGCTATCTCTGTGCCCGTTTAAAAAAAAACCTTGAGTTTGAAAAGTGACTTCTTAAAGCCTAGCTTCCTTTCTGTTGTTGTTAAGTCACTAAGTCGTATCCGACTCTTTTATGACCGTATGGACTGTAGCCCGTCAGGCTCCTCTGTCCATGGAATTTTCCAGGCAAGAATACTACAGTGAGTTGCCATTTCCTGGTCCAGGGGATCTTCCCAACCTAGGGAGCAAACTTGTATCTCCTGCATCGGCTGGTGGATTCTTTACCACTGTGCCACCAGGGAAGGCCAACTTCCTTTTAGAATTGGGCTTATAGTGATCACATATATCAGCCCATCTATGCGCTTAAACTGGGCAGGCATTCAGCACCTCTTAAAATGCTCCACAGGTTCACCTGATCCTGATCCAATTCCATCCTTTAGTTTTCACAGTTTGTTTCTTATATTGTTTTATATGCATATTTCCTAATTAACAACAAAGTAATCAGGTCCTTCAGTTGAGCATCTCTAGCTTCCTCATATTTAGCAGGATCAGGTGAAACAGAGCTGGGAGCCGCAAAAGTCTGTAGAGATCAGAGCTGCCTCGGCCACCCAGTGCTGGTCCCAAACTGCTGCTGACCCTCTGAGTGATTTAGGCAGCCTCTGTTTCTTCTGCCTGTCTCATTTGAAATGGGCTGTCCAGCTAAACGAGGCAGGTATTTACCCTTCTCTTCTCAAATCCTTTCCTCCTGGTTTCCCCTCTGGGTCCTCCTGCCCAGTCTGTCCCCTTCTTCTTGATGCCCTGGAAAGATTTCCTCTCCCAGCTGTGAACTTGGCCCTGATTCCCTCACTCCTACGATGGCTGATGAGGCCCAAACCAGTCTCACATCTGAGCACCAACCTCATCTCTTCATGTCCTTTGAAGGCTATCAATTGGATAGTCAAATATCAGTTTTATATTTTCTTTTTTGTCTCTGAATATATCAAATTCCTTTTTTAGGAAATTCTTGGTTGAGATATAGCTCATTGAATTCTTCCCCCCAACCCCCACTTTTTAAAAACTGAAATATAGTTGATTTACAATGCTGTGTTAGTTTCAGGTATATAGCAAAATGATTCAGTTATCCATACATTTGTAGATATTCTTACTCAGATTCTTTCCATTACAGGTTATTACACGATATTGAGTATTGTTCCCTATGCTATATAGCAGGCCTTTTTTGTTTATAAGTTTTACATATACGAGTGTGTATATGTTAATCCCAAACCCCTAATTCATCCTTCCCCCATCCTGTATTTTCTTAAGTAGAGGAAAACATAGGTGAATATTTATCTCTTTTCCAAACTTATAAATGGGAAAGAACTTTCTAAACCTAAAAGCAAGGGAAGAAATCACAAAGGAAAAATAGATTTAATCATAAAAATATTTAAACATCTGTGTGTTAAGGAAAAAAAAAAAAAAACCAATATTTCCATTCCCTTGTTTGGATATGCCATCCTCTGTGGCTTTCCATGGGTACAGCCTCTAATCAGTAACCTGGTTTTTGAACTATCTGTCCTGACATTGACTTTGGCTCCACTTGGAGCAATGCCACAGGCTAGGCATCATCCCTGGGCTCTGTCCACGTGGTCACCCTGGCAGGCAGGGCCAAGGTATCAAACTTAAAGTTCATCACCCTCCTTGGTAAATCTCTCACTGTGTCACTTGGCGTGTATCTCAGCATTTGACTTCACAAGGGCAAAAACTGTATCTTCAGCTCTCGGCATTTGAGAGAGATTCTAAATGATTGACAGAAAGAGAGAATGACAGCTACAAGGCCAAGCCAGTGGAAAATAATTTAAGGATTTGAATTCTTCAAAAGTAAGACTCTATGATCAAGCTGTCAATTTTCAGTGCTAATGATTAATAAAAAATCAAACCCCAAGTGATGGAAAAGCCCACCAGCCGAGAAGCAGGGTGTTCTTACCCAAGGGCCCTTTTGCGAGCAAAGGGGACACGAGCTGATACACGGGGCACAGTGAGAAGCTGACCCTTGGTTCCATCGTAGCCAAACCTGTGTAAAGCCAGTTCTTCCAGTGGCTTGTTTTACTCTTCTCTCTCCCCCAGTCGGACCTCGTTTACAAGACTGGTGAAGCAAGTCCTTCAAAGACGGCAAGGTGGCCACCTCTTGCTGGACTACTGGAGCAAAGGAGCCTGTGTGGTCACTGAACCACCAGGGAAGAAAGCCCCTCCCACACTGACTCCTATCAGCTCACAGGGTATCCCTCGAGCTGTCACCGAGAGCATGACTGAAGACAGAGAGCTGGTTACTCCTTTTCATGAAGCTGCCCTAAGCCTCTCCATCCCCTCCTATCGCTTATCTGAATTGACAAGGCTTTCTAGTTTACTTTGCAGTATCCTTTTCATCCTCCTGATCAAGCCAGCCTTTGCCACTTCCATGCTGATGCTGAAGCTGAAGCTCCAATACCTCGGCCACCTGGAGCAAAGAGCCAATTCATTGGAAAAGACCCTGATGCTGGGAAAGATTGAGGGCAGAAGGAGAAGGGGGCAACAGGATGGGATGGTTGGATGGCATCACTGACTCAATGGGCTTGAGTTTGAGCAAGCTCTGGGAAATGGTGAAGGACAGAGAAGCTTGGCGTGCTGCAGTCCATGGGGTCGCAAGAAGTCAAACACAACTGAGCGACTGAACTACAGCAACCACCTCCGTAACTCAGATGGTCTTAAATTATCTGGCATTTATAATTAATTTATCTGTGACAATTATTTTTCCATGTCCTTTTCTCTCTACACTTCTGCCTTTCTTTCCAGTATTTAAAATACAACAAAATAAAACAAGAAAGAAAAACAAACCTTCAATATAACACAACCTGTGGGGAACTGAGCATTTTATCACGTCATTCAGGGGTGACTATAAAATGTGAAAGTGTCCACTAGGCTATGGCACACGTCGTTTCAGATGTTATTTTATTTTTCCTGAAGTATAATTGATTTATAATATTGTGTTAGTTTCAGGTATACAGCAGAGTAATTCCGTTACACATTTATATATGCATGTGTCTGTTCTTCTTTCCAATTCTTTTCCATTATAGTTTGTTACAAGAGATTGAACATAGTTCCCTGTGCTGTACAGTAAATCCTTGTTGTTTACCTACTTTATTCATGGCCATGTGCATCTGTTAATGTCATACCCCCAACTTATCCTATTTCCCCCACCCCAGTTTCAGCTGCTATTAGGTTAATAATGACGAAATTATCGTGTTGGCAGGTCCAAAATTGAATATTGACACTATCCCCTAGATCAATGTCATATTTTAAGTACTCTGTTCAAATTGGGCTTCACTATGACTCCTAACGGAGAAGGCAATGGCAACCCACTCCAGCACTCTTGCCTGGAAAATCCCACGGACGGAGGAGCCTGGTGGGCCACACTCCATGGGGTCGCTAAGAGTCGGACATGACTGAGCGACTTCACTTTCACTTTTCACTTTCATGCATTGGAGAAGGAAATGGCAACCCACTCCAGTGTTGTCTGGAGAATCCCAGGGACAGGGGATTGGCATCTATGGGGTCGCGCAGAGTCGGACATGACTGAAGCGACTTAGCAGTAGCAGCATGACTCCTAAAGTAAAGACTTTGTGTGTCCAGCAAAAAGTCAGACGACTTGTTACCTGGTGTCCTGAGCAAGGCATAAACTGAAGGGCGGGCAGGATAAAGCCATCAACTTCTGAAAGCAGCTGAAGAGCGTGTCGGGAGATGGGTGGTCTGTGTCCTGGTCATTCACGGTCAGGAAGAGGACACCTGTGTGCCTGTCTGCTCCTTTCTCTCGCCTGCCCTTTGCAGAGGAAACACAGCTGTAATGTCCTCTCCCCACAACAATGAGGAGAAATGGGCAAGAGGCTGTTTCATCACCTTTTCCTCTGCCCCGATGCCCCGCTGGGGACTGGAGAGCAAGCAGCCACTGTGTTTTGGAAGCTGCAAGAGGAAGTTGCTGTCGTTAACCCAACTTGGGTCATTCCTTCCGGGGTACAACGGTGGGAGGTGGAAACTCTCGCAGGAAAGCCAGAGGAGCTCTTTGGCCCACATGCTCACGTCTGGGTCTCTGGGTGAGGTCGCAGGCGTCCATCTGTGTCACCCTTTACGCTACAGATCACGGGGGAGTTTTATCCTGAAGGTAAAGGTGAAAAAGAGGAAGAGCCTGGGAGCTGGTGGTGTCATCACAAGCCCAGAATGGAGTCCAGTTTTGTTTTCATAAACAGGAAATTTCTCTTTTCACAGCTTAAGATGGGTTATAAAGAAGTATTGTTCTGAAATGACTCTCTTCCTTCTTCCAGCGGATGTTTCTAATGGATTATCTCACCCCCCCAAAGGCCAACAGGGCCAAGATTTTTTATAAGACAATCCAGCCCCAAACCACTTCTCCAGGCAGAATGGGCTTCACTGTGACATCTGCTCAACCCTGGCTCACCGCTGTGCCCACACTTCTCTGCCTTCCAGCTCCTGTCTCTGGTCCTGCCTGGTCCTTCCTGCCAGGAGTAATGCATCCCATTTGATCCTTCATGCCAGAGTCCGTGCCTTGATGGGTCTGCATGTTGCACTGGGGATTAAATGTACATGTATCTGTCTATGGAGAGTACTTAGAACCATGCTACAAGAACAAGCCCTCAATAAACATTAACCAATAGTGCTGTAGGAGGTGATAATTAATGGATCATTATTGTCATGAAGACTGGGGTGGTATATGCAATCACTACTTGAGGACTTTGATTAAAAGTCAACTCTAAATTACTGAATGAGAAATTACAGGAGCTCTTCACGTTGGTTCTCTAAGGCAGTGCTGTCAAACAGAAATACAGTTGGAGTCACATGCAATGAAGTTTTCTAGTAATCATATTTTTTAAAGTAAAAATCAAAAAGATGACATTAATGTTAATAACATTTTATCTATGAATCAAAAAAATCTAATTTCAACATGCAATCAATATAAAATTATTTATGAGATATTTTACCTTTTTATTTGAATGCCATGCCTTGGAAATCTGATATAGAGTTTATATATACAGCACACCTCAGTTTGGATGCTAGGTTTTCAATGATTCAAGTCAAACATAAACCTACTGAAGCACTGAAGTTTTGCTTAATAGGGAAAAAATGGTCCTTGTGGCTTCAAGTTTTAAATTTGAATTTGAATTAAATTTCAAATTCAGTTCTTTAGTTTCACTGGTTACATGTCAAGTGCTCAACAGACATGGGAGTGAGAATGCCCTTGGAATCACCAGGTTTAAAAGGAGCAGGTATCAAGCACACACACGCAATAGCTCTTGACACCTTGCTTAACCACACACCCACGGGAGTGGTAATTTTAAAAATTAAGCTCTGAGTGGCTAATGGCCAGTCTATTGGACTGGGCAGGTCCGAGCTGCCTACCAACTTTCTCTGCTGCCCTCATACCTCCCGCCAGGCCCAGAGCACATCCTGGCTCCACTGTGCTCTCCTCACTCTCCTGCACGGGTTCCTGCCTATGCTGGGCCTCTGCTCACACCTTGCCCCTTTACCTGGAACACCTTCCTCCTCCTCTAATCCATGACCTCCGTCAACTCCAAACTCACTTCCACCATGTAGCCTTTCCCAGCAGCTTCCTCTTAGAACTTCTCAACATGCCCTCCAACCCGGTATGCTCAAGGCTCTATTCTTTGCAACCTGAATGCTTCTGCATCTATCTGCATATATTTGCTATATGCGTGTCTGTGTGGGGGGTGCATATGCATGTGTGAATGCATGCAGGCACATTCTCTGTTCCCGACTTGACTGTAAACCTTTCAAGAAGAGTGTCCCAGAGTATTCCAAACCATTTTCCTCTCACCTGGGTGATCACAGTGGCCTCCTAACTGGTCTCCCTGTTCCCTCCCTCCCCTGGGCCCCTTGAAAATCCATCCTCCACCCAGCAGCTAGAGTGACCTTATTGAAAGCACAAATGAGCATGCACCTTCCCAGGTAAAAGCCTTCTGGTGACTTAGCACTTTTCTTAAAATGAAATTAACGTTTCTCAGACTGGCTTCTGCAGCTTTACTAGTGTGGGGGTTGGGAGCCTGTCTCTATGGCTTCATTGTCTCCCCCACCACTGTGCCCAGCCACGCTGGCCTTCCTTCAGCTGCTCGTGAAAGTCGCTCAGTTGTGTCTGACTCTTCGTGACCCCATGGACTAATCAGTCCATGCAATTCTCCAGGCCAGAATACTGGAGGCGGTAGCCTTTCCCTTCTCCAAAGGATCTTCCCTACCCAGAAATTGAACCCAGGTCTCCAGCATTGCAGGTGGATTCTTTACCAGCTGAGCCACAAGAGAAGCCCAAGAATAGTGGAGTGTAGCCTATACCTTCTCCAACAGATCTTCCCAACCCAGAAATCAAACCAGGGTCTCCAGCATTGCAAGTAGATTCTTTACTAATTGAGCTATCAGGGAAGCCCTTGATAGCCTGCTTGAGTACCTCAAGTTCATGTCCATCTGAGGCCCGGTGCAATTAATGGACCCTCTGTCTTTCTTGCTCCCCCCAGCCCTCGATCATACTCAGCTGGTTTCCTCTCATCATAAGTGATGTCTTGCCTGAAATCCCACTGGTCTCCACTCCCATTCCTGAACCCCAGACTTACACTCTTTCACAGGTCTCTGCTGGATTTTCTTCATGGGATCTTTCTTACAACTATTTGACCTCATTGTTCATTAATTGACTGGCTTGTTTAATGCGTGCCTCTTCCCTAGAACGTAAGCAGGGAGCTCACCTCTTTTGTTCACCACTGTACCTGAGAACCCAAAAGCTCAACAAAATGGAAATTTTCAATATTTCAAATTAATGAATGAATATAAAATCCCATGTAACTCCTAAGTTGGAAAAACCCAGTGATACATTAAGAGCTCAATCAGTATCACAATTCACAAAGTAGTTAAAAATGTGATTGCAAACTCAAGTCCCTGTGGAGATTTGGCAGTAGTATATGAGTAAGGCACAATAGGGAGGGGTGGGGACTGTGGTCAACTGGAGAGTGCTGGTTCCATTTAGAAGAGGCAAAATCATGCAGCTCACATCACTCCTGCTTCATCAGAATACAGGCCTAGTGTAACCCAAATCTTTGATTTTTTCCAGAAAAGCTAAACATTCAACTTTTTAAATAGAAAGATTTAATTATTAAAATTATATAGATGAAATAAAATAAGATTGCTGGCTTTATTTAGGCTATCAGTTTGCAACTCCAAATTCTAATACCTTCAGTTTAATTTTTATTTCTTATCCAGTTTCAATTGAACAGTTGACAAAAAAAATAATAATAACCTGAGACTTATAACTTTCTTTTTTTTTTAACATTCCTCTTCTAGTGTTTCCTTCAACTCAGTAACTCAGAAGTCACTGGGGTTTTTGAGTACCAATCCAATGCCTTTTTATTTCAATCCTCATTTTCTTTGATTATATTAGATCTTAGGAATCAATCATGAAAAAATGCTGAAATGCACCACCTACCTAAATCCCTCTCCAGGAATGAAGATTTTATACCCTTAAACTGCTGGGAGCATTGCCTGCAGACAACCCTTGAAAGTGGAAAAAAAGTGATAGTGAAGTCACTCAATCCTGTCGGGCTCTTTTCGACCCTATGGACTGTAGCCTACCAGGCTCCTCCGTCCATGGAATTTTCCAGGCAAGAGTACTGGAGTGGGGTGCCATTTCCTTCTCCAGGGGATCTTGCCAACCCAGGGATCGAACCCGGGTCTCCACCATTGCAGGCAGATGCTTTACCATCTGAGCCACCAGGGAAGCCAACCCCAGCTCCCTTTGGGATCATCTAAACAGAAGAGAATTGCCTGACCTAAGACAATCCTCCTTCTGGGGGAGAGGGGCAAATCCACTGATTGATTGACACAAAGGAATAGAGTCCTATCTCTCTTGCCCCAACTCAAGATATCTCTGAAGGGGAACACCTGCTCTGTGGCCACCATAGGCTCTCCAGGGCTTCCCTGGTGGCTCAGATAATAAAGAATCTGCCTGCAGTGCAGGAGACGTGGGTTCAATCCTTGGGTCGAGAAGATCCCCTGGAGAAGAGAATGGAAACCCACTCTGGTATTCTTGCCTGGACAGATCAACCTGGTGGGCTTGGGGTCCATGGGGTCACAAAGAGTAAGGACTATGTGAGAAACACACTTCAACGACAGGGTCTGCGGAGGCCAGCACAGTCCAGCCTCTCCCACTGCCTAATCCTGCTTCATTAATCTCCCTTTCATAATATTAGCACCCCCTAGTCAATTCTTACACATAATCTTTATCTGAGTCTGCTCCTTGGGGACCCCAAGTGTGACTGTTGGTATCAGAAGTGAGAAAATGAGATCTCTTAGCAGCTGGCTGGCAGCAAGGGTCCCATCCCTGGTGCTGGAGCAAGCACAGAGAGCCCCCTCAAGGCTGCGGGGCCGCTGTCAGCACTTTCCTACAGGATAAAAGAGGGGGATGTGCTGGTGGAGGGGGATTCATTAGTGGGGGCAATGAATGAGGTATTTGAGGAACATAATCATAGGCACAGTGTAGAATTTGGTGGCTCCTGGGAAGTTCAGCTGAGGCAACGAAGAAAACTAGCAAAAGCTGGATCATGAGCAACTGGCACTTTGGGCTTCATGTGTGCAAGAATGAGCCTTCAAGAAGAGGAGTCACCATCTTGGCAAAGGGAGTAGACCCTGACCTGCAGGAGGAGGTAGCGCTGCTGTTACAGAATGGGGGTGGGGCTTCCCTCGTGGCTCAGATGGTAGAGACTCTGCCTGCAATGCAGGAGACATGGGTTCAGTCCTTGGGTTGGGAAGATCCCCTGGAGAAGGGAATAGCAACCTAGTCCAGTAATCTTGCCTGGAGGATTCCATGGACAGGAGTCTGGTGGGCTACAGTACATGGGATCACAAAGAGTTGGACATGACTAAGCAACTTTCACTTTCTTCTGGCTGGCTCTTGCCCAGTTTTGACAGTAAATGGACAAGTATAACAAAACTCATATGGGAAAGGCATGATGTCCAGTGGCTCCAGTTCTTAGAGACAAGGCACCAGCTAAGCCAATAAGACCAGCAGAGGCACTAGCTTATGGTTAAGGGAATCTAGGCTACAGGGAACAGTATAAAGGTGGGGTATCAGCTCTAGCCCTGAGACCAGCTGCAGTGACTGGGGCTATATGTGTGTGTGGGTGCTAAGTCTCTTCAGTCGTGTCCGAAACTTTGCAACCCTGTGGTTGCAACATAGCCTGCCAGGTTCCTCTGGGATTCTCCCAGCAAGAATACTGGAGTGGCTTGCAGTATTCTCCTCCAGGAGATTTTCATGACCCGGGGACTGAACCTGCATCTCTTACGTCTCCTGCTTTGGAAGGCAGGTTCTTTACCACTAGTGCCACTTGGGAAGCCGTTTGGGGCTATAACTTATTCCCATAACTGTCCTCTTCCAAAATTTCCTCAGAGAGATGAAATTCCCATTGAGTCCTGGAGGAACTGCTCTGAGAACACGTAAGGAGGACTCCGAAGGGCACAGAGTTGGCTGTGATGGACGCTGTAATGTGCTACCCAGACCTTCCTTCGGGAATGGACTGCTCACCACCGCAACCATCCAGCTGCCGGGAGTGCTACCAACAGACCATCCCAGGATGGCAGTCACCTCCGGGAATGGCCTCAGCTCCCTCACCCAGGCCCACACCCAGGGCCAAACCCACTTCCTAGAGCAGCCCACTTGCTGTAACTCATCAGCATGAGGGTAAAAAAGGCTCAGTTCCCTCACCTCCACTCAGGTCATCCCTGAAGGGTCATCCCATCTTCAGAGCTCCCATATGTCATCAGCAGCCTCAGTGCAGATTGCATCACAGCTCAGCATCTCCCTCTGCTCAATGCTGCTTTTTTCTCTCCTGTTCTCAGTTCAGTTCATTCGCTCAGTCATGTCCGACTCTGCAACCCCATGGACTGCAGCACACCAGGCAGGCTTCCTTGTCCATCACCAACTCCTGGAGCTTACTCAAACTCATGACCATTGAGTTGGTGATGTCATCCAACCACCTCATCCTCTGTCGTCCCCTTCTCCTCCTGCCTTCAATCTTTCCCAACATCAGGGTCTTTTCAAATGAGTCAGTTCTTCACATCAGGTGGCCAAACTATTGGAGTTTCAGTTTCAGCATCAGTCCTCCCAAAGAATATTCGAGACTGATCTCCTTTAGGATCGACTGGTTGGATCTCCTTGCAGTCCAAGGGACTCTCAAGAGTCTTCTCCAACACCACAGTTCAAAAGCATCAATTCTTCGGCACTCAGTTTTCTTTATAGTCCAACTCTCACATCCATACATGACCACTGGAAAAACCATAGCCTTGACTAGGCGGACTCCTCTTCCGTTCCTGTGTTAATTCCAAAAACACTACCTAAAATCCTCCTGGATGTTAATCCTCTAAGGATATACTTCCCCAAAATTTCAGCCTCTGACATGCTGACCTTTCCTTCTTAAGTCCCCATTAATTTGCAAATGCTGCATTCCTGCTGCCTTTCGAATAGCCTCTACATCCACCTCTGGACACGTGTCTTCCTCCTCCCATTCCTTAATGGTAAAGGAGGCTAATCTCAGTCATCTTTCTTTGGAAGAGATTTTCTAATAACAGGATGCTACCTACTAGCAAAAGATTTACAGCCATACCCACATAAATGGATGGCAGTGGTATCTTTAGTTCTCCTACTTCTCACATTCGGGAGAAGTAAAGCATCAGTGTCTTTGTTTGGCCTCAGGAAATATAACAGAGGGTGATATGTATGGAAAATGGTCTTCCCAATTCAAGAAGGTACTATAAGATTCTCTAATGCTTTGCAAAACTTTATATTTTGTAATGTTATCCCTTCTTCCTCATTGTTGGTATCCTCTCTCTCTTTCCTCATTGCAAAAACAACACAAAAATATGTACTCACAAAATATATATGAATTTCATCTTACTGCTCGTCTTTTAGTCCAATGCCTGATAACCTCCAGCCTCTGACCAACAGGGCCAATTCCCTCTTTCCAGTTCACATTAATTTTTTTGATCTCTTACGACCAGCAAAATCTTAGAAAACTAATAGGTGGCTTAATGTAACGGAAAACACAGTGATCTGAGAGCAAAAAGATCTGGGTTTTAAGCATGATTATGCCACTTACTGGACTTCCAAGGTGGTTCTGTGGTAAAGAATCTGCCTCCCAATGCAGGAGACACGGGTTCGATCCCTGGGGCAGGAAGATCCCATGGAGTAGGAAATGGCAACTCTCTGCAGTATTTTTGCCTGGGAAATCCTATGAGCAGAGGAGCCTGGTGGGCTGAAGTCCATGGGGTTGCAAAAAGTCAGTCACGACTTAGTGTCTTAGCAACAAAAACAACACCACTTAGCTATTCTTAAGCAAGCTGTTTGTTCTCCCAATTACAAAATTAAGAAGGTAGTCCTTGACCAACCAACCCTCTTCCTAAGACCATCAAGAAGCTAAACTAAAAATTTCTATGTGGAAGTTAGTAAGAAATGGAAACACATCCATAAAGGCAAATTTCCCTTTAAATGCTCTCTTCTGATGTACATGCTGCCTAAAGGAAACCTCTAAATTTAAGCAAGTGCACATGAGTCCAAGTCAGGGGTCCCTGACCTCCTGGAAACTTGACAGCAGACTCAAGCCTGAGTTTTCTGTTCATGGTTGCTGATCCACTGGGCAGGGAGGTCTCTGGAAGTATTAAGCCTCTGCTGAGACCTCACACTGTCTTCCTTCCTCTGCTCTAAGAGACCAAACTAAGGGCTGCTGTTTGCCCACGTTCCTGAGAGATCTGTAAGAAAGTTGCCTGCTTTTGCAATCCCCTCCCCTTTTGTTTACTTTTGGGAGCCTACTCTGGGAAGTTCATTTTTCATGAGGCTCATCTGGTTCCCCAACTTGAGACCAAGTGGGGATAACCACCTGCCTTGCTGATCCCTAACTGAGCAAGTCCCCTGCAGAGGAATCTGCCCATTGCTCTATTTCCACAGGAAAAGAGAGCCACAGAGCACCAGTGATGAGAGCCCAGGGAGATGCTGTTAGGAGCACAGGTATGGGGTCGGGGGAGCCACCAGCTTCTTGGAGGAGGATTCCCACCCTACGATTCAGCTGAGTACAGGGCAGAGAGGAGTGCTGAATGGGACTTCCAGAGATGGGCTTGCCCAGACTTTTGCCTTCTTGCAGGAGGATATCTAAACTCAGCCAAGTGGCAATTTTCTGGATGATCCTCAGGGGTGGGGTCTTCACAAGCTCCCTGGGCTCCCTTATTCCAATTTTTGAACATTTCAAAGATTCAGAAGTTTTATCACCTAGTCAATCAAAATCTCAATTGCTTTCCCTTAAATCCATTTCATTCATTCTTCTATATATCAAATCCTCCAATGCCTGTGGCAGCCAAAGCATTAGATGAGCTGTTTCTCTTGCAGAGTTATCAGCAGGTGTGAATAATGGCAGCTCACCATCCACCTCACGAAACCCTCCACCTTCTCAAAGGCATCTGGGTCTTGCCCCATTCCATCTCTAGCCTTTCATATCTTCCCAGGGTTTAGGAAGATCCACGAGGGGCATCCATCAAGTGGATGCCACACTTGATATCTGGAGCAGGAGCCCAGCACTGCCCCACCTTCCTTCTACCCTCTTGTGGAGTATTGACTTATTTCTCTTTGGGTCTCCAGCACCCAGCACAAGTCAGGCACACAATATATAGCTGATGTGAATGAAATAGCCCCTTTCTTCATGTAACTGCCAAGGTTGCTTGAGGCTTTGTTAATTCCTGGGCAGGTCCCAGAAAACATAAAGGCAAAAGGAGATCCTTAGCATCAAACATCACAGAAAACAATGGAAAGGTATGAGACAGGTGAGTCATCACTGAGGGTTTTCAGGGATACAGAAGAGAGCCTGAGAAGTTGGCTTGGAAATGAGTCACCCCCAAAGGGCCTGGAGGATGAGGGCACATGTCCAGGCTGATGGGAACAAGGAGAGCTGGCCCATACCTTCTACCTTCTGAAAGCGTGGAAACATCAAGTGAGCCAATAAGGGCAGTGTGCAAAGCCCCTGGGAACTGAGACCCGACCATGTGACCTCCAAGGCCACCACTGGGACACTCACTACCCGTCTCTCAGCACCTAAGTCCCTGGCATCCGTATCAACCAGCATCTGTATATGTTCTGCTTTTGAGGCCCACAGCGGTGGGAGGGGAAGAAAGAGCCACGAAGCTGAGGTTTAAGCCTTAGGAGGACAGTGGCCTTCCCCTCATCTGTCTCACTCTTTTAAGTTGAGTCTCTTCCTTCACTTTGCTAATAATGTAAAGTATCAGCTAAAAATTGCAATGCATGCATTTCATTTGAGTTTTATTGCCCTAACAGACAGCATTAGATTACAAAAGAGGACATTTTTCTTCTCAGTTTTAGCTTATTCTGATGATTTATGATTAGATACAGCAAGAGTTCATAAACTTCCCTGACCTGCTGACAGTTTTTACAGGCTCCCAGATTTATTTCCATCTCAAACTTAACAGCTTTCATGTGACTGATATTCCCAGCGTCGCGGCGTGGCCAAGCCAGGGGCTGAGAGAGTGCCTCTAATCTCCATGTTACTAATTTAAATGAAGTCTTGGTCTGTTGTTTAAAAAAGACATCAGTCATCCCGGGGAGGTTCACAGATCCTCTTGTAATGTAATGTCAGCCCCTTCTGAGATATGAGGTTTATAAAGCCTCACGATGTTGAGTGTTGGCAGACATGCCAAGGTCACTGTGTATGGCAAAGGGGAGGGGAGGGAAATGCACTTCAGAGCAGGAGTGAAGAATTCCAAAGAAAGAGTGTTCTCCTGGAGAGACAGGGCATGACTGTCAAGAAGGGAACTTGAGCCTGGAATCTGGTGGGGGAACTGGAGACCGGAAGGCAGAGTCGAGTTCTAATGGCAAGACCCCCTTGCTCTTACGTGAGCACGTCTCATCTCCCTCTGAGGCTAAGGAGGCCTGAGAAGAGGCAGCCCCTGGTCCCTGAACTGAACATCATCCTAGGCACCTGCTCTTTGCTGGTCCTGGACTCTCTGCACAGGGCGCATTGTGCTGTGCCCCAGGTCTGGGAAGAGAGACCTAGAAATGTCTGCCCCTCTCTCCACCTGCAGACAGTCTGCTGGGCTTGAGAAATCTCAGGAAGGAAGGCACTTCTGTCCAGCTCTGGGGGGCCCCCCAGAGGCAAGGCAGTGTGCAGAGGGGAGGGGCGGAACCCCATCCCCAGGGTGAGGCGGAGCTAGGAGAAGACAGATTCCTTGTGCCAGGCCTGGCCTGTTCTCACACATTCACACGCCCGGGTGTCTGAAGGTCACTTCCAATCAGACCTTCACTGGGCAGGAGTTGCCTTTGTGTTATTTGAAAATCAGATAAGAAGTGACAAGTAGCAATAAGCTCTGGCTCCCTGGGGACACGGCTGAGGGCCTGGGGGCACTTCTCATTCCCCTGGGAGAAGAGGGCTGGAATAAATGCTTTGTCCACAAGCTCCCTGGTTAGAAGGGAAGAACGGCCAGCTCCACGTCTCGCTGAAGGCCCAGGTTTCCCAGAGGAAACCTGAGCGTAATGAAGATTTGCCATTTGCGACCCTGGACCAACAGCGGCTCAGGGAATGAGAGCAGGTGACACTGTTGCTCCTCTGACATTCACCCAGTTGTGCTAACTATATGCCAGGCTCTGGGCAGGATCTCAATCAGCCATCACAGCCATAGACAACCGAGGAGAGCGGATGAAGTATTATTGCCATTTTACAGATGAGAAAACTGAGGCTTAGGATACTAGCCCACGACCACATACCTAGTAACTGGTGGAATTGAAGGTCTGATTCCAAGGTCTAGTTTCTTTTTTTCTTATTTATTAGCACACATTTTTCTTTTCTTTTTAAATATTATTTGTTTATTCGGCTGTGCCGGGTCTTAGTTGCAGCACACAGGATCTTCGATCTTGGCTGTGACATGCAGGATCTCCTAGTTATGGCATGTGGGGTCCAGTTCCCCGACCAGGGCTCAAACCCAGGCCCCCTGCATCGGGAGGAGTGCAGTCTTAGTCTATGGACCACGAGGGAAGTTCCATCCAAGGAAAGGCTTCTTAACTACCGCATCCTAACACCAACTAAGAAGACTACAGATAATACTATTAATAATAACAAACTCGGGTTTCTTTGGCTATAGTTCTTTGGAATTGACCATTTCCTCTTGCCCTAAAGAGAGACAGAGAAACAATGGTTTCTGTCAGTGTTTCTCAGAGAGGTTCAGCGCCCACCACCATCATGGGTCATACCTGGGATGCCAATAATCCAAGGCAGTTTCCTGGTGGGAGCCCTGCCAAGCACTGCTTAGCAACACATGCCCAGGGAGACTCGTATGTACAGGACATTTGAGAACCACTCGTCTTTTCAAAGCCTATCCTTGGTGTCCTGGAGGACTTCAGCAGTCAGGGAAATTACACAGTTTCTCAGAAATTCCTGACTTCTATCCTGAAAATGCAGTCTCTGTATTTGCTTGATGTGAATCCCTAGGAGCAGACGATCAGGGGAAAAAAAAAAAAAAAAGGCACAAACATACATTTCAAAGTCACTTCAGAAAGGTTTGGAAATTATCCACCATTCCTTGCCATTTATCTCTTCATCTACAGCATCCATAGATAATGGTGATAGAGAAACAGCTGGATGAGCCAGATGTTGGCATTTGTTAAGAGCAGCCACTTCCCTGTTAGAATACCAGATGTCTCTGTTTGGGGGTGGGGGGGATTTTCTCTGGAAAATCTGGTGAAGTACATAGCACGCTTTCTCAAAGAGTGTTGTGTGGACCAGCATCACCCCGAATTTCTGGGGCCATCTGTTACAGGCGCAGATTGCCAAGCTCTACTCCAGGTCTCCTGAATCGGACACTCTGAAGGATGGGGTCCTAAATCTGTATTTGCAATGAATTCACAGGATGACTCATGCATAGAGTTTCTCTGGCAGCTCAGATGGTAAAGAATCTGCCTGCAAGGCAGGCAAGCCAGGTTCAGTCCCTGGGCCAGGAAGATCCCCTGAAGAAGGGAATGGAAACCCACTCTAGTATCCTGGAAAATTCCATGGACAGAGGAGTCTGGCAGGCTATAGTCCAAGGGGATGCAAAGAGTCGGACATGATTGAGCGACTAACACTTTTCCCTGGATGACTGACACACACGCTCAGATTTGGGAATACACCTGGTACACCTGGGAGAAAGGACCTGGGTTTCATAATAAGATAGGCCTCAGCTCAGAACTAAGCTCTACAGTGAAACCCTCATCCACTGTTGCTTGGAATGGAAAATGCAGCAACCACTTGGAAGAGCAGCTGGACACTTTCTTGTAAGATTAAATGTCTACTTACTAGACAGCCCAGCAATTGCATTCCTAGGACATTTCCCAAGAGCAACAAAAACATGTCCACACAACAACCTATACACAAATGTTCAGAGCAGCATTACACACAGTAGCCCCCAATCTGGAACAGCTCCAAGCCCATCACCTGGGGACTGAATGAATAACTGTGGAACATCCACACGGTGGAACGCTCCTCAGCAAGAGAACCAACAAACCATTAATATTATACCAAAGGACAAATCTTGAAACAATATGCCAAGTGGAAAAAACCCAGACACAGATGACTACATACGGTATCATTCATTTCAAACGAAATTCTAGAAAAAGCAGTGACGTAAAGCAGAGCACTGGATGTCTAGGTCAGAGATGGGAGAACTGACTACAGAGTGGCATGAAGGAACTTTTGAGGGTGATGAAAATGTCTTGTATCTTGATTTTGGAAATGTTACATAGGCAAGTATATTCATCAAAACTCATCAATCTCTATACATAAAGTGAGTATACTTTATTGTATGTGAATTATAACTTGATAAAATTGATTTGATATATTTTTTAAAGTTCAAAAAAGCCCCATCATTTATGAGCTATGTGACTTTGACCAGATTACTTGACTTCCCTGTTCCCTTCTCCTTATCCCAGTTGAAGTACTCTAATCCATTATTCCTCTCACCCCAAAACCTTCCTTCCTACTCTAAAACTCTAGAAGCCCCACTGATTATGTAAAGCTGTCATTTAAAATAAATAGGTAAGTGTCATGCTTCAATGTTTATATCAATTTTTAAATGTTCTTGCTGATTTAAGGATGTGTTCACCATCGATGATGGGATCATGGCTGATGAAGGTTAGCAGCAGTATTGCACACAGTCAGGAAGGATTTAGGTGCTTCTGGCCAATAGCAGACAGAGGCCATGTTTGCCTGGGTTTCATTTTGACCTGGCAGGAAAATCCCAAAGCCCCTGGAGAACAGGACCGAGCTGGTGTCCAAGGGCAGGGATATTTATAGATAGAAAGTTTCAGCCCAGAAGAATTAAGCAATTTACCCAAACACCCACATGGATAGCATGCTATGCTGGAAACCAGACTCTCCTTCACTGTCCACTTGCACCTTATGGTTGCAGCCCCTTCATTCGGGGCATCCTCAGTAAGCCCATATTCAAATTATGTGCCAGACAGAGGACAGCAACTGGGGGTTCAGAATGGAACATTTTTAAATATATACTTCCTGCCCTCCAAAAATGCAATGAGTATACAGAACACAGATACACACGAAAAAATAAAAGCAACATTTCATAATGCTCTGATATCTGCAGATGCAAGATGTTATGGGTTACGGAGGAAGTCAGGATCAGCTCCTGCCTGAAAAGAGTAGGAAGGCTCCACAGAGGAATTGACGCTTTAACTTCTTCTGAAATGATGATTAAATGTGCAACACAGAAAGGGGGAAAGAGGCTTTCTGAGCACAGGGAATAGCATGTGGAACAGCACAGAGGCCTGAAAAAAGCCTGATAAGGCCAGAGAATGCAAACAAAATCAATGACAGGAATGAAGAGTGAAGAGGCCCACAATAGCTAAAAGCCTTGAATGAAGGCAGTGGACACCCATTATTGGGAGCTGCTCTTTCCACCTGCTTCAGATAGAGCGTGGCTTAAAGTGCTCACACTTGCGCTGATGGCTGGAGACCTCCCTTGGCTGACTGGTGCCACCTCAACTAGAGACGCCAGGGCGTTTAGAAGCCGCCACCTCCAGAAGACCCGCAGCTAATGGCTGACCTGCCTTGCCTCTGCAGGACGACTTCCGCAGTGATGCAATCCTTGCTCCAGAGCGCCCCCTGGGATCAGACAGGCTCTCGAGGCACCATCTGTGTCTGACTTCCATAGCCTTACCCAGCTTCCCTAAGCCCCTTACAGGCCTCTTCTGAGAGCTCTTCCTCAGCGAATCACGAGTGCTGCTTCCAGGAGACCCAACCTAAGAACCCAAGCCAAGGCGCCTGGGCTTCGGTCTCTAAACAAAACATCACACCAGTTGCAAACTGTGTCCGCTTAAACCTTTGTTGTGGCCCCGGGGCTGCCTGTATTTTCTGTTTGTGTTTTTCCTTCATTTTTCCCTCACTTGTGCCCCCTCCAGACCCCACCGAGGAAAGAACATAAGAACTCGAAACGAGTCACCTCCACTTTAGAACGTGGCTTTCTGACTGCCATCTCTCTGGACAGATCTAAGTCTCCAGACGGCAAGGGACTCGAAACCAGCGCTCACGCCTTCTCTCCTCTGCCTCAGAACGCTTCGACTCGTGGCCCCTCTTCTGTCCTTTCGGATCCAGGGGTCCTTCCTGGCCCTGCCTCGCCCCCGCCCCGCCCCACTGCTGGGTCCCTCTGCCCGCCGCTGGTGCGGAGCTGGCAACCCGGCGGGCCATCCGCTTCCGCCCCGTTCCGCTCTCCACTAGACTGTTTCCCCTCGGCCCTTTCTACAGCAGATCTCTGGCCACTGTGCTCTTCTCCTCAAGAACCTCTGCTGGCTCCCTACTGGCATCAGAATATGGTGATTTGACCTTTCAAGTCCATATTCAATCTTGCCTCAATATACCCTTCCAAACGCTCCCTGCTGTTAAACCACGTAGTAGCGGCATAGGAGAGAGGAAAGTTAGGGGCCTGTAGTAGCTATATCACCTTGGACCAATTACTGCTACTTTTTATAATTTAGTGTGTGTGTGTGTGTGTGTGTGTGTGTGTGTGTGTGTGTGTG
>SJYV01007066.1:0-14239 GCA_006410875.1 Neotragus pygmaeus
AGTTGTTTTTCAACAATTGCAGTTTAACTTATTTACACTTACTTTCTAATTCCTTTGGACTTAATTTCTAGCATCTTATTTTACCATGTTTTTTAAGCTTTTATTTCTCATTTCCTACTTCAGGGAGATTGTTGTTTATATGTCTTTTTCCCTCTATTGGTTTGGAAGTTTTGCATTCCATTAGAAAAAACACATTTTTAATGGCTACCTTTTTGTTTTTAACATGTGCACTGGGATAAATTGTGATCTCTAAAGATATGTCTGCCCAGTACCTGAGAATGTGACCTTATTTGACTTAAGGGTTGCAGATACAACTGAGGATCTTGAGATGAGATCATCCTGGATTAGACTGGGCTCTAAATCCGGGGAAGAGTGGAGAAGGCAGTGTCAGAGGGGCACAGAATGGAAGGCTGTGTGAGGCTGGGGCAGGGAAGGGTGTGGTGTGGCCCCAGGTTAAGGAATGCCAAGGGTTGTTGGCAGCCCTCGAAAGCCGGGGCCAGGTTCTCAGAGACCCCAGAAGGAGCTAGCCCTCTCGACACTTTGATTTAGCACTCTGGCTTCCACAGCTGTGAGAGAATGTATCACTGTTGTTTTCATTACATTTGTGGTAAGATGTTATGGCAGTCCTAGAAAACTAGTCCAGCGTGAGTCCTGGCCTCACAGAGTTATGCATACTGTAAGGACCTTGGAGTGTTTTAACTTGTCACCTTTCTCATCTTGTTGTTTAGTTTCTTAAGTTGTGTCTGACTCTCTGCGACCCCATGGATTGTAGCCCACCTGGCTGCTCCGTCCATGGGATTTTCCAGGCAAGAATACTAGAGTGGATTGCCATTGCCTTCTCCAGGGAATTTACTGACCTGGGATCGAACCCACGCCTCCTGCATAGGCAGGCTGATTCTTTAGTGCAAAACCACCTGAAAATCTGCTCTTGAACTTCATCACATCAGCTTGCTCTGTCCTTCACCATCTCCTGAAGTTTGCTCAAACTCCTGCCCATTGAGTTGGTGATGCCATCCAGCCATCTCATATCTTCTAGGTTGTTACAAATCTAAGATAATGGTCCACCTTGGTTTAACCTCCCTCCCATCCAAATGAATCATTGTGTTGTTTTAGTTTGTAGTCATATATACTTATTTACCAGTTTTATTAATAGTACTATTCATTACTTGGGCCCCATTTCTTTTTGGGAAAATTTGTCTTCTTTGTAAAGCACCTCAGATATTTTAAAAATGTATATTAAAATACCTTTAATATTCTTTTGTTAGTGGGGGTGGGTATTGTGTATTATGTCTCACTCTGACAGCTTGTCCCTCAGCATTTTGAAGATACTATTACATTATCTTTTGGCGTATAATGTTGCTGTGAAGTTCTGTCATTCTCTGTTCCATTGTGGTGATTATTTTTTAGAATCTCATTTACACTGAGATTCTCTCTGTCTTCAGCGTTTTGCTGTTTCCTTAAGTGACTAGGCTGGGCTTTATGTACTTAGCTTGCTTGTGACTCAGCATGAGTCTTCAGTCAGGCTAGTGTCTTACTTCAGTTATGGAAAATTATCCAGGAGGGGGCTTCCCTGGTGGCTCAGCTGGTAAAGAATCCACTTGCAATGCCAGAGACCTGGGTTCGATCCTGGGTCAGGAAGATCTCCTGGAGAAGGGAAAGGCAACCCACTCCAGTATTCTTGCCTGGAGACTCCCATGGACGGAGATGGCCTGATGGGCTACAATCCATGGGGTCGCAAAGGGTCTGACACAGCCAAATGACTAACACACACGTGTGTCCCTGTGTACTGACGCTTCCTCAGTCTGTTTGTTCTTCCCTTCTGGATCGCCTATCAGCGATGTTTTTATACTCATCTGATCACCTTTTACTTTTTCTCAAATCTTCAGTCTGTCCGTACTAGACTCTGGTTTTCTTAAGCCTTTCTCCC
This sequence comes from Neotragus pygmaeus, assembly GCA_006410875.1. Taxonomy (NCBI): domain Eukaryota; kingdom Metazoa; phylum Chordata; class Mammalia; order Artiodactyla; family Bovidae; genus Neotragus; species Neotragus pygmaeus. Next base: position 1,928 of record SJYV01007066.1, read on the forward strand.
ATTCACTAATCCTGTCATTTCTATCTAATCTGTTAACACAACAATGAAGCTGTAAACTTTCAGTGCCTGTGTTTTTAGTTTTAGAGGTTCTGCTTCGTCCGTGACTTCCTGTTCCGTTTCCGGTGTCTTCCCCGTCCTCACTGCCCCTCTGTGCTCTCCCGTGCCCTGCGCTCACGCCGTCTCACGCCAGGACGCTGCGCTCTTCGGTGGCCCCTCTCCTCCTGGAGGTTGTAGCGGGGTTTTTGTGGCTCTCCTCGGCATGCAGTGTTTCTGCAGGTGGAAGACCTGTGTGTCCAGGGTTTTGTGAGTCGCCCCATAGAGCAAACAGGGCCCCAGGGGTTCCAGAACAAGTTTTTATAGTAAATCTTCAACTTGGCACCCTTTAGGAAGGGCCCCTTTACTCCAGGGGAGTGTCTCCTGGCTTCCTTACATTCTGTGTGGAGCTCAGTCCCAGCTTCCTGTCTGACTGGGACTCAAGCAGGTGCCTCTGGGGGTGCGAAGTGCTCACCCTCTAGTCGTTAGCCATCCCCCCACCATCAGTGTCGCAGCAGCTCAGGCATCCCCCTCTTCACTTCTGAAATGGAAGTGCTCTCCTTTCTAATGAGCTCAGCTCTGTGTTAGAGCAGAGCGGGAGGTGTGTCTGGGGTGAGAGCGGCCTGCCCTGAGCGCACCAGCCTGTCCTGCCTCGTGGTCTCCAGTCCTGTGCTGGGTCACCAGTACTAGAGTCAACTAAGGGGTTTTCAGATTTAGAAATTACAGTTGAATCAAGGTTATTTTTATGTTGACATTCTCCTTAGAAGTCAGCTGCACTTTGTTAATGGACCAGGAAAGTGTAGGATTAGACTCGAGACCCTGGGTATGCCCACGGAGTTCTGTTCTGAATGTGACCGGTGCTTTTCCTCTGCCATGATAGACACCGAAGTTGCTTAGAGCAACCTGTGCTGAGGCCAAGACTTGGGGCTGACAACCTCTGAGCCACAGAGCAGTCTCCATTTCATAGTCCCAGACTGCAGGCTTAGCTCAAGTAAACCCTGCTGCAATTTCCAGGGCAAAAAGGAAGATGAGAGTCTGTATAATGTGTTTTTTCTGTTTTACTAGAAAAATTCACTCATGGGTTATTTAAGGTACAAAATACATCTTTCCTTGTTCTTTACATGTATCTGAAGCGCTTAGTGTTTGATGATTGTATGCCTCTAGCAGTGAACTAGTATCTCCAGATATCTAAAAGAAGAAATGTGTATTTAATGTATCCTTTCATCATAAACATTCCATTAAATGTGTTATATATTGACCCATAAGACACTCCATTTAATATGCACATATAAAAATATAAATATATATATATATACACATACATACATACATGTCTACATGTGTTTGTGTGTGTATGTATATATAAAGAGAGAAAAGAGAGAAAGATCCTTCCCAAAGCATGATTAAATATATGACTAAGAAGTATTGCACTTTCTTGGACTGTACCAACAGCATCACAGATAGGATATTTGTAGAGTGCTTGTGTTCAAGTCAAGGAGTGACTTATTTAGTTATAATGGCAACACTGTCTTTAGCCCTAGAAAATGAGAGCCATTCAAAGGTCAGGTGTCTAAGACCAAGTTGGGTCCGTCAGATGGGAACATACTTTAAATAATTGTGACCACATTTGTTTTGCTTGCTTGTTTCCTGGTTACACACAAGCCCAGGACAGGGCTGCAGCCTCAGGGAAGAGGTGGTAAATTACCCTGGTTATCAAACAGCTGAGAAAATAGTTTGGCTCTGGTAGTGAGTGAGAAACTTACATTTAGAAAATAAATCAAAGCTTATTGGAGATCTTTTACTGCAGTGAATCCATTCAACATACCTTCTTTGTAACATACCCTTACAGTGTTAAAGGGCTAAGTGTTAATTATGGATGCTCAGTTTTCTTAGGGAGCTACTGAATACTGCCTTTTCACGAAATGTAAAATTCCATGTGATTTTCTTTATTCCTTCAGTTAGATTCAACAAGTCAGTGATGAGCAGTGATGAGCAGAACACAGAATTTAAAGCAAATAATTTACTGGAGCATAAAGATTAATGTATTACTTGACACATGGGTCTCTGTTACTAGCTCTGTGACCTTGAGCTTCAGTTCCATAGTTCATGAGAGTTAATAATCCCAGCCTCACAAGGTTTTTCTGAGGAGTAAATAAAGCATTTCAAATGCTAAGTAGATAATAATAACATAATTTTTTTTAAATAAATGCAAGTAGCTGTTAGTATTTTTTGGTGGAATAGTAGATAACAAATGCTGGATTTATTTGTATTTTAATCCTCAAACAAACTTAATAGGTACAGTGAGATTATTTTATACTTGATCAAAAATGTGAATTTTTTATTTTCTGAAATCCAGAATATAAAACTGAAAAGTGCAGCTGGTTTTCGAGACTCATAAGTTGTACTTTCTTGAGAAATGAACTTGGGAGGTATAGTAGGAGGAGAGCGCTTAGAATTAGAGAGGCTTCATTCTTAATTTTGAATCATGAAGAGCCAGGCTGTGAGACCTAATGCATCAAAATTATGTAATATCTGTGAGATCAAGCCGTGCAGTAGCTGGTCCTGGAATGAGAAATGTACCTCACTTTTCAAAGCTTTGCTTTGAAGGATCCCAATTGAATTGTCTTTCAGACAGGGAGACCTGATTTCTAATTCTTCATGTAAGAGGAAATTGGCCACATTTTCAGTATTATGAGCAGATTCCTAATGTCCAAAGGGAATTATATTCTGTCTTTTATTGCCTGTGGGAGGGGTGTTGCTAAGAAACAGAATTCCTGATACATTCTGAGGAAGGCAGTTTGTCATTTTAGTGATACACTGAGAATAAAACACACTGAAGGCAAATTCAAAATCTAAAGCTGTTACTATCGAAAGAAGACTGTATCTCTAGACAACTAGATGTAACTCATCTGGTTAGGTAAGGCTCAGAAAACAAACCTTAAACACTTATATGTTGACACTCTAAAAGCATGTGTGGCCTGCCAAATCATTCTTTTATGAGTGTTTGAAGGACAAAAGAAAATGACCTACAGTTTGAAGGCTGAAGAGGGCAAGCATGCTCCGAGGACTTCCATACAAGCCCTGGGCTGGACTCGGTCACAGTTATACCTTGCTGATGCTCCGTGATAACCTGTCAAGTCGGGCCTATAATTTCCACTTTACACATAAAGGGATAAGTTCATCTGAAATGACCAGTCACAAGGCCACTGAGTGTCATTACTTACAACTTCAGACTTAGGTTTTCTCACTCCACGTGCAGAGTTCTTGCCACTACACTTACCGTCTATTGGCTTCCATTTTTAGAGACTAAAGTAGGGTCAGAGCAAGACTGCACCTGCAGGGGAGATCAGACAGAGTCTGGGATGTCAGGACACAGGCCTGAATGTCCTGGAAGGCCTCGATGTCTGGTTCCCTTGGCTGCTAAAGAACAGGTGCTTCCTCACATTTCATCCTCTGAATTACCGTACCCTCAAGTGAATAGGAATTTTTGGCAGAGGTCTTTAAGGTACAGAAGTCAGGGAAGTACTGACGGCCTACCAGTGGCCGTGTGGTCTGGTGCCGTGGGAGGCTCTCTGAAATGACGGGCCTCTCAGGGCCCACCCAGTTCTGTGCCTCACATACCGCCACGTTTTCAGACACCTGTTCTCGCCTTTTTGGCACTCAGGTAAGCTTTCTCTGTTAGGATAACTGGGGTCATAAATAGTTCATGGAAGTAAACACAGTAGGAGAATTCATTCATCTACCAGGTATTGATGGAGAGCATGCCATGTGAAAGGCAGTATCATAGGAACTGGGAATCAGCAGGAAAGACAAAGTTCCTGTTCTCAGGGGGCTTATCTTCCAATTGAAGAGAGACATGTATATAATTTCAGATATTCTTATGTGCTCTGCAGGAAAAAATTAAGGGCAATGTGGAGGGATGGAGAGTGAGTAGGGATGGGAATGTGGAGGGGTTTAGAAAATTGGTCTGCAGGTTGGTCTGCTGTTTGTGCTGAGACCTGAGGGGTAGGAGGGAGGGAGTTGTACCACCCTCAGAAGACAGAGTATTTGAGACCGAGATAACAGCAGGGTAAGGTCCTGAGATGGATGCTCCAGCCTGGTTATTTAAGGGGTGGTAAGAACACAGCACCCAGGTGGGAGGGGCTGGCAGGTGCGTGGTATCAGCCTGCATGGAGGAATCTGGGTCTTCTTTCGGGTGCGATGGATGGGAAGTCACTAGAGGGTTCTGACCTGTTACTGAATGATATGTCTGGCTGCTGTTGGGAGAATCAATTGTTTGAATGGAAGCTGGGAAATCTGTAGAAGGCTCTTACTATCGTCTGGATGAAAGGTGGTGGTGCCGGTAACAGGCCTGGAAATGGAAGGACGCAGGCTAACGCTTAGAGGTAGTTCTTAAAGGACTGCTGATGGCCTGAGTGATGAGTATGAGGACAAGGAGTCAGGGACTCTATAAACAAATGCTTGGCAACTTGTCACTTTCTTAACAGTTGTAAAACAGAATACCCAGTCTTTTCTGCCACTCTCTGAAATCCAGCAGCAGTGACTGGCTCTACACTCTACTTGTGCGTGATGATGAGATTTTTTAAACTGAAGCTTTTAGGGCTTTCTCCTTTCATTCCTGCCCTCATGCAGTCTGTACGCCCAGATCAGGCCCAGAACGTACCTTCTATGTGCACTTCTGGAGACCTTCGTCTCTTTGTCCTTGCTGTCAGGATTTAACTGGTTGTAAGGTGGGAATTTCCTGTGGTCCCGACTGGTAAGTTTGGGGTAGTCTAGAAGTCCAGTCTCTTCTGCAAGTGGGTCCTAAGATCCAGACCCAGGAAGCAAGTGGTATAAATTCTGTTGCGAGGTCACCCTGATTCAAGGCAAGCACACGTGCTGTGAAGAAATCACAGCAGTTCTGGGGGGGAAGGGCAGGGAGTAAAAGAGATAGGGTAGTTAAGGAAGACCCCTCTTAGGACGTGAGCTTTAAGCTGACACATGAATATGGGAAAGGAGGAAGCTATTGTGAAGATTTGTGGACAAAATTTTTGGGGCAGCTGCTGCTGCTAAGTTGCTTCAGTCGTGTCTGACTCTGTGCAACCTCATAAATGGCAGTCCACCAGGCTCCCCCATCCCTGGGATTCTCCAGGCAAGAACACTGGAGTGGGTTGCCATTTCCTTCTCCAGTGCATGAAAGTGAAAAGTGAAAGTGAAGTCGCTCAGTCGTGTCCAACCCTTAGCAACCCTATGGACTGCAGCCCGTCAGGCTCCTCCGTCCATGGGATTCTCCAGGCAAGAGTACTGGAGTGGGGTGCTATCGCCTTCTCCGTTTTGGAGCAGAGGACACACAAAAGTAAAGTCCTCAATGGGAAATCAGCTCAGATGTTCCAGAAGTAGCAGGAAGACAAGGGTGGGAGAGTGGTAGGACAGAAGGTCAGAAAGAGGAGCAAAGGAGCATGTAGTGCCTTTGAGGCCCTGATTCAGTTCAGTTCAGTTCAGCTGCTCAGTCGTGTCCGACTCTTTGTGACCCCATGAACTGCAGTACGCCAGGCCTCCCTGTCCATCATCAACTCCCAGAGCCTACTCAAACTCATGTCTATTGCGCCAGTAATGACATCCAACCACTTCATCCTCTGTCGTCCCCTTCTCCTCCTGCCCTCAATCTTTTCCAGTGTCAGGGTCTTTTCCAACGAGTCGGTTCTTCGCATCAGGTGGCCAAAGTGTTAGAGTTTCAGCTTCAGCATCAGTCCTTCCAATGAATATTCAGAGCTGATCTCCTTTAGGATGGACAGGTTGCATTCCAAGGGACTCTCAAAAGGCTTCCCCAACACCACAGTTCAAAAACATCAATTCTTCAGCACTCAGCTTCCTTTATAGTCCAACTCTCACATCCATACATGACTACTGGAAAAAACCATAGCTTTGACTAGATGGACCTTTGTTGGCAAAGTAATGTCTCTGCTTTTAATATGCTGTCTAGGTTGGTCATAACTTTCCTTCCAAGGAGCAAGCATCTTTTAATTCCATGGCTGTAGTCACCATCTGCAGTGATTTTGGAGCCCAAGAAAATAAAGTCTGACAGTGTTTCCATTGTTTCCCCATCTATTTGTCATGAACTAGTCCCTGATTAGGAGTTTGGATTTTATTCCGAGCATGATGAAAACCACAGGAGGGTGTTGAGTACAGAAGTGAAGCTGTTAGATTTGTGTTTGAAAATGCCACTGACAGCTCTAGGGAGAAGGGATGGAGAGGACCCAGGACGGAGAGAGGCAAGGTGGTGGAAGTGATAAGTGGACAGATTTGGGATACGTTTTGGATATGACTGATACATCTTGTTAAAGTTTTGAATATTAGATATGAAGGAATAAGAGGGATTCAAGGATGCCTCCTAAGTATTGAGCCTGAGCAACTAGGTATATGGTAGTACCATTAATTAAGATGGGTGAGTGGAGCGGGGAGGTGGGGTAGAGGGCAGAGTTCTGTCTGGGATATGTTACACTTGGGATCTTATTGGACATCCAAGAAGAAATGTGAAGTGTAGTCCAGTCTGTAACTCTGTGGAGAGATTGGGGCTGAAATATAGCCATCACTGTCGAGATGATGATGTTTCAAGTCATGGGTCTGGCTGATCTCACCTATGGGGAAGATCTCGCCTATGGTCTTCCCTCACAGGCAAGATTCTTGAGAACTCAACTTTAAAATGGAAAATGGAGGCTGAAAAGGAGACTGAGAAAACAGTTGTTAGGATCCTCCAGACAAACAGAGTCAATAGGATATGAATGTAGAAAGAAAGAGATTTGTTTATTTCAAAATGTGAACTTTTTATCTTGTATTGGGGTATAGCCGATTCACCAGGCTCCCTTGGTGGCTCAGACAGGAAAGAATCTGCCTGCAGTGCAGGAGACCCAGGTTTGATTCCTGGATTGGAAAGATCCCATGGAGAAGGGAATGGCTATCCACTCCAGTATCCTCGCCTAAAAAATTCCATGGACAGAGGAGACTGGTGGACTGCAGTCCATGTGATCACAAAGAGTTGGACATGACTGAGTGACTGACACTTTCATAGCTGATTAACCATGTTGTGGTCTTCAGGTGAACAGTGAAGGGACTCAGCCATACAGAGACCTGTATCCATTCTCTCCCCAGTCTCCCTCCCATCCAGGCTGGCACATANACAAAGAGTTGGACATGACTGAGTGACTGACACTTTCATAGCTGATTAACCATGTTGTGGTCTTCAGGTGAACAGTGAAGGGACTCAGCCATACAGAGACCTGTATCCATTCTCTCCCCAGTCTCCCTCCCATCCAGGCTGGCACATAATATGAGTAGAGTTCCTTGTGCTATATGGTAGGTCCTTGTTGGTGATCCGTTTTGAATATAACAGTGTAACTGTGTACATGGCCTTCCCAAACTCCCTAACTATCCCTTCACCACCCCCCACCACCACCCTGCCAGCAACCACAAGTTCATTTTCTAAGCCTGTGAGTCTCTAGAGAAAGAGATTTGTTATAAGGAATTGGCTCATACAGTTGGAAAGGTTGGCAAGTCCAAGTGTGCAGGAGGGGCCAGCTGGTCAAGACTACGGTGAGTTATTGGTGCAGATCAAGTCCCAAGGCCATCTGCTGGAGAATTCTCTTTCACTTCGGGGAGGGTCCTGAGGCCCATCCACATTAGGGAGAGCAGTTTGCTTTACTGATTAAAATGTTAAACTAGTCCAGTGTTAAACCTATTGATATAAATGTTAATTCCACCCCAAAACGTTTAGAAACACACAGGCATCTTGTGGCCTAGTCAAGTTGATGCATGAAATTAACCATCACAGTGGTATAGTCAGGTAAGAAAGTGGGTTTCTTGACTCTTGATGCTTAATACTTTCTCATGCATGTGTATATGAGCTGAACAGAAGTGGCAGAGAAAAGTGGCACATTTGAGTCTACTTTTCAGCAAGAAGCATAAGATCCTGAAAGAGATTGTAAAGGCCAACTTTCCATCCAATTTTTCGATCTCCACTAAAACATTTGCAGTGCTAAGGTGTTTGCTACTTTCTAAGATAAAAAATTCTGTTAGTTGGACTCTGTTTCTTAAGAAAAAAAAAAGTTCTCCTCACGTTGAGCACAAGTCTTCCTTACGAAGCCTGCATAGCTGTCAGCTTCCAGGCAGGTAGCACCGATGCGAGGCTGCCAGATCACCCCTGGCACGGTTTGCATCAGTTTGGAGCTTTGTGGAGTTTGCAGAGCTTTATCAGTCCTGGAACACAAGGCTCCTTCTCCCCGGGACACCGACATGCCACCCAGGTAGCTGGGTCAGGATGGATGAAAGTATTGTTTATCTGAAACCACCTACCAGACACTCAGGCCTTCCTGCTAAATCTGCCGGCTGTTTCCAACAGTGAGCGTGTTCCCAGATGCCTCTCTGGCCCCACCAGCTGACATGTGTCAAAGCTGAAGGCTGTCAACCCTGGCAGCATATGTCTGAGCCAACTATGGACGTGCTGCCTTTTTTTTTTTCAATTTCTCAGCCTATGTTTAGGCCAGTAGAAGTGAATAGATTGGAAGAGGGAGACACGTGGTTTAGCTCCAAATCCCTGTGCAAACATTAGCTCCATTCTCCCTGTGGTTGGGAAGGCCACACATTGCTTCTGCTCTTGTTCCTTGGTGACGCATTCCCTTCTTATAGCCAGTGGACTCAGCTTTGCCCTAATACCAACTCCATTTTTATAAAAACCGTGCGCAAGTTGCAACGTAGAGATCGATGAAACAAGACGGTTTCTCTGTGAGTGAAGCCCTGGAATGTAAACACATTCCAGAGGCTGCCAGAGTTCCAGTGCTGGTGGAGACAAGGGCCTCAGAACTGTGCAGATCCCACTACTAAGAATCGTTGACTGCAAAATTGACCACAGGCCTAGGAGAGAATCGTCATATAAGCCAAAGGAAGAGGATTAGGTCCAACCGCTTTAAAGTCTTGCCTTCTACCCGAATAAATGAAAGCTCTTAGAAAAAAGTAGTGTTAGTGCAGGAGGGGACTGGCTCTGGTATTCAGAACCCTGCTGGGCAGTCTTTTCAGCCTGCTGTTTGCAAACACTTGGGTGTGATGCTCAGGCAGAACATTCGTGTCCTCCACCCCCACATTCATCCATTGAAACCTTATCCCCAGTGTGATGGTATCAGGAGGTGAGACCTTTAGGAGGCAGTTAGGTGGTAAGGCAGAGCCCTCAGGAATGGGATTGATGTCCCCAGAAAAGAGAGCTCCCCACCCCCTCCACCCCGGAAGGACACCGTGAGAAGACCGTCTCCAGTCTTTGTACCAGGAAACAGGCCCTCACTAAACACTGGGTCTCCCAGAACCTTGATCTCAGACGTCCCGCCTCCAGAGCTGTGAGAGGTAATTTCTGTTGTTGACAAGCACTCAGTCTCTGGAATTTTATTATAACAACCTAATGGTTGTTAAATAAACAACCTAATAAAATTATGGCCACTAAAATGCAGTGGCCATAATTTTTTGACATGTTGTCAAAAAAGGGCGACATGTCAAAAGAGGGCTTGGTACACAAATAATCACCAATGATATGTTTGATTATTGAGTTTTATTAGGAAATTGAGGACACTACTGGACTGAGGTCTGGCAAACAGGAACCACCCTGGGTGTGAGTCTTTATTTTCTTCACTACAAGGCAGTGTTCACCTTTCAAATCCTCCCCAACCCCACCTCCCCTCACGGGATAATAAAGTTTGTCCATCCAGTAATTACAGGTGCACCTCAGCATTCACAGCTCTTTCCTCAAAAACACAGTTTCTCGTAACATAAGTACTCAAAGAACACTTATGCCTTTTGTAGAGTTTGTGGTGACATCATTGGCTATTCAGTTTTGTTGATTCAGCTGTGAACTTGAGAAGAGGATGATAGCTCAAATATCTTTTTAGGCACATATATTCACGAAGAGTCAGACTGACTAACATTTTCACGTATTTTAAATACAGTCCTGAACTTAATGAACTATAAATATTTAATGAAAGGGTAAAAATAATAAATGCATTATAAAGAGATTCCTATGTACTGATATCTCTTGGTAGTAAATTGCGCTCTGTTAAAAAAAGGATGGTATATGCATAGTATTTACAGTTGGCCTTCTGTGTTCACTGGTTCACATTCACAGAGCCAACCAATTGTGAATAGAAAGTATTCAGAATAATAATTCCAGAAAGGATCAAAAGCAGCACTTGAGCTTGTTGTGACCTGGTGATGCCTTCCATGGCATTTACATTGTATTAATACTATAAGTAATCCAGGGATGATTTAAAGTATACCAGGAGATGTGCCTAGGTTATAGGCAAATGCTATGTATGCCATTTAATACAGTATAAGGGACTTGAGTATTTGTGAATTTTGCTATCCAGGGAGGGGTCCTGAATCCAGTTCCCTGCAGATACTGAGGGACAGCTATATATATATTTGAAATTAAAAAAAAAATGACTGTCATTATAATTCCACTGTCCAAGTGTAACAATTACTGAAACTTTGTTGTGTTTACTTTAGTCTCTGATTAGTGGAATTAATACCACATCAAGCAACTTTCATTATAAGTCAAACTTTCCTTGTATAATTGTGCTGTTTCCAGCTCTTAGCTGCAGTAATGATCTATTAATAGTTAGAAAGAAGCTAATGTGATTTCATTGGTTTACTTTGTTTGAAGAGAATCCTCTGTGTTCAGGGGCAGGTAGCTTTATTGGCCTGGCCCTTCAGGTCTGAGAGGTATGTGCATTGTTTAGAAAAAGCAGCTCCTGACTACACCCTATTGAACTGCAGGGTTTCAGAATATGTCTGTAAGTACAAAAAAATGACTGAAGTGATTATTCAGATTTTAAGAGTTTTTTGGGGGTGGGGGTGGGGGTTGCTAATTTGTTTCTTACCTTTTGCCTTATTGATCAGGCAGAACTATTTCGAGATCTGAATTATCTGAGTAAAGAGTTCTTCAGTTTTCTGTTAATACAAAGTGGCATTCACTAACACGTTGAAATGTTCCCATGGTGTCAACCCTCTAGGCACCCTTTGGATATGCTGCTTTTCTTTTTAGAAATGTTCTTATGCTACAGATCCCCAGGCCAACAATTCCTTGTCCTCTGGAACAGTCCGAACAGGTGTATAGATAAAGGGGCAGGGTTCTGGGCCTCCCGATTCTCATGGAAGGTGCCGTAAACTGGTTTACTTGGCATGCAGTCCAACGCCCTTTTCTCTTGACTCCTGATCAGAGAGGCGGCAGAGCAGAGCATGTCTGTCTCACCCTCCTGGCCCCGAGGGCTCTCTGCGTGTGATGCTGCTTCAGCTCAATCCAGGGATCTGTGTGAGATGAGGAGTGCGTGCAAGCTGGCAGGCAGTGGCTAGGCCTGGGAGTGGGCTGGAGCGTGGTTCTAAGGTGTGGTGCTGGAGGCATCTGCTCTTTTGGGGCAGCTGAGGCAGCATTTCTAGCGTTCAGTCGCTGCTGATGTGGATTCAGTGCAATGGGCAGTAGAGAGGCCTGTGTTCTGCCAACACAGTCACATGGTGTGGGGTGGCTTTCTTCTAGTGTTTAGTTCTCTCCCAGATTCCACAAACTTCTGGGAGTTTTTCAGTAATCCCTTTTGTTTACCCTAAATAGAAAGGACTCTCTTGACCTTAAATAAAAATCGGGTTGTAGAATGACATCTCTGGGCTTGAACCGTAGTAGTTCTCCGCTGTTTGAATTTATTGGATAGAAAGAATTTCCCCCAAAATATTTTGGAATTCCATTAGTTGGCCAACTTTTCTTTTTCCAAGAAGGGATATTGACAATACAAAGTGAATAATTTACTGTCAACCATAATTTACCTGAAGAAATACTTTTGAAGACTAAAAAAGTAAGGAAGGACATGGATGCAGAAAAAAGGACAGCTTTTAAGATGAAAAAAAATTTTGCATTATGAAAAGCCTCACAGAAACATCCTTATATTTTCTTTTATTGCTATTGGTGAAAGGTATTCTTAGGAAGTTACTGGGCAGGACACCAGTGGTCTAGAAGGAGTCCATACACGCCAGCTCCCTGCTGACTGTTCTTGTTTTAGTATATATTTATTTGTTTGGCTGCACTGGGTCTTAGTTGCAGCATGTGGGGTCTCCTGCCTTGCTGGGGCATGCGGGATTGCGGGATCTTTACTTGCAGCATGCAAACTCTTAGTTGCAGCATGTGGGTTTTACTTAGTTCCTTGGCCAGGGATCAAACCCAGGACCCCCTGCATTGGGAGCTCTTGAAGTCTTAACCCCTGAACCACCAGGGAGGTCCTG
>SJYV01007069.1:0-10576 GCA_006410875.1 Neotragus pygmaeus
GATGGCATCACTGACTCGATGGATGTGAGTCTGAGTGAACTCTGGGAGTTGGTGATGGACAGGGAGGCCCGTCGTGCTTCGATTCATGGGGTTGCAAAGAGTCAGACACATCTGAACGACTGAACTGAACTGAACTGAACTGAGAGCCTCACTGAAGATATCCTAGAAAATACAAGAAATTGTGAAGAAGCAGAGAAAACAAATACCTTAAACCCACTTCTGAGATACATTATGTCTTATAATTTTTTTCTTTGTGATTTTTATGAGTATAATTTACTTTTTCCTCATTAATTTCAAAATTAATTTTCCTCACTATTAAAAGTTATCTGCAAATATAATTTTCAGTGGTTATGGACCCCATATATCAAAATGTTACTACTTCCCTAATACTGGGCATCTAGTTGTTCCCAAATGATTGAACATCCTTATGTATGACTATTTGTTCTAATTTCTGATTATTTCCTCAGGATAATAAAAGAGGAGAGAATTTGTGGGATAAGAACATTTTAAAGACTCTAGATAAGGATGACCAGATTACTGACCCTGAAGTATATAGCAGTTTATACTTGAGGAAACAGCAGTTGAAAGAATTGACTTAAGCGCACTGAATTCTTTTTGTTCATTTAATAAGAAAGAAATGACTCTCATTATTGCTTTAACTCATGTATTTTAGATTCCTAAACTTTTCTTCGCCATGTATGTTTGTTATTTTTATTCTCTCTTTTGTAAATTGTCCTTCCATGGCTATGCCCTTTCCTGAATGATCGTCCACTTGGTTGCAAAGTCAAGCAGATGATCTGGGCCAGTGAAGAACACTGTGGAGAAACAGTGTTGGCTCTGGAAGCAGAAACTCCTTTTCCCTTTGCACCGTACAGTTCCCTTAAGGTGAAACCTGCAGATTGGTTTCCTTTTGTTGGTACCAGATTAATTGTAGTAAGTGGGCAGAGTGGAACATAAATACATGCTATCATTTTACAAAAGAATTTTGGGAAACAACCAGCTGTATTTCCCAACCAAGTGAGAACATTGTTTTTCACTGTCACACAGTAGATTCACTTGTACATGTAAGCTGTAACTGTTCGAAAAGTTAAAAAAAAAAATGAGTCTATAGGATGGTCCCCAAAAATGACTTATAATTTTAATAGTTTACTTTTTAAACTGAATTAGCTAGGGCCTCTGGCTGCATGAAGCCACAGATTTGATCTTTCAAGAGACTTATTTCATTCCACGGTGTCTCAGACGGTAAAGAGTCTGCCTGCAATGAAGGAGACCTGGGTTCGATCCCTAGATTGGGAAGATCCCCTGAAGAAGAGAACAACTAGCCACTCCAGTATTCTTGCCCGGAGAATTCCATGGACAAAGAAGCCTGACAGGATACAGTCCATGGGGTTGCAGAGAGTCAGACACAACTGAGCGAATTTCACTCACTCACTCAACTAATTCATGGCCACCATAGATAATGAGTTTGATTTGAATCAGCTGTTTTAGTAGGACAGAAAGATCTATTTTAAAATTTTGATATTTTATGACCATTGGAGAAATAATGTCCAAGAGTAAAGTGAAGTCTACATAATCACTAATGAATTCTTTTTAAAAAGGTTTTTTTACATAATTATTCCTTAACAAGCTTGAAGTAATAACTGCATGACATATTCATTAGCCCTTGAAAGGAATGCTTAAATACAACCATTAAAGAGTCAAACCCTTGAGTTTGGGAGAAGAGGAGGGTGAGTAGATTGGACGTACATCGTATCTCTAATATAGCCTCAGCTTGTAATAGAGATAGCAGTATCTCATAGAGATATTTTAAATGATACATTTGCTGTTGTTCAAAATGTTTTTTTAAATAACAAATACCAAATGCCTACTTTGTTTTCAGTCGTTTGGGTTAAAAATAAGCCTTAAGCATTATTATGAATCACTGACATAATTTGAGAACTTATATTATTGTAAACAGGAATAAAATATTTCTTGTGTCCTTTCTTTAAGAAAAAAATAATCATTTGAAAAGAAATCACTCCATCATTCTGACCATATGACTAAAATCAACTATTTAAAAATTTAACAGTATGAAGGCATTTTTGCATTATAATTTTAAAATGCTCAAAGTGTGTTAAAATAACTTAAACTTTAGTCTGTGTGTGTATATATACTTACCCAGAATTATGCCCAATCTATTTTTAATCTAAAATTGTTATAAGAGGACAAGTTAATATTAGTTCATCCTCTAAATAAGGTTAATTGATTATTAACTAAATGTAAATATTCTATTGTGTATAATAAACTGATGGTCACTGATGTTGCTAAATAGACTTTTGTAAAAGTAATTGCTCTCCTTTTTTAACTATATATAAGAAACTCTGAATACATCAAAAAATAATGGATCCAAGAGCTTTTATAAGACCCAAGAGTCTTTATAAAACTAAACTTCAACAAAGAAAATAAGGTAACACTTATTGGATTTAATTAATTGTTCTATCCATGCTCAAGTTTACAACTTTTGTTTATGAATCCTATATTTAAAGTGGCTAGTTTTGGAGACAATTTTTGTTCTGTGTGTTTTTTTTTTTTTAATTCTGCTATAGAACAATGGTTCTCAATTTTGTTGTTGTTAACAAATCCCTTTGAGAATTTGATTCAGGTTATGGATCTTATCTTAAGAATATACTCATCTCAATACCTCTCTGATACCTATAAATTGACTCAAGATTTAGAGGTAGTTGTATACTGGTGAGTCCTTAGTTTGTATGTTCTACTAAAATGCACATGCTTTTAGAGGAATTTTACTTGAGTAAGTCAAAGAAAGTGTCTTTTATCGTTGACTCTGTTATCTAACCTTGATAAAAATGAATGTGGATAAAGGCTGCCTCTTTTCCAACAGACTGGAATGTCTCTGAAGATTCCAATAAAGAAGAACTACCAGGGTGTTGTCCTTTACATNTATCGTTGACTCTGTTATCTAACCTTGATAAAAATGAATGTGGATAAAGGCTGCCTCTTTTCCAACAGACTGGAATGTCTCTGAAGATTCCAATAAAGAAGAACTACCAGGGTGTTGTCCTTTACATTTCAGAAGTGTATGACTACAATTTCGTGATGTTTGTACTTTTCTGTGCTGCGTCTGTGATATACTAGTGGTCACTCCAGATATTTTAATTTTGTCTAGGCTAATGTCTTAGGCCTTCTGTTATATGGAAATAGATGGAATTTTATAGTACATCATTAAATATCCCACTTTAAAATAATTTTATTACTGAAGCAGTATTTATTTTCTAATATTTGGAAAGTCATTCATATGAATAGGAGCCTCAGTGTAGTTGAGCAAACCCAAACCACTTCTGATGGACACTGCCTTAGCCAAAACTTTATCCAATGCGTATGTTACTATCTTTTTTTGTCAGTTACAACATTTGTAAATCTGTCTTAGTTTTTGCATGATACAGCTATCAACATCTTTTTTATCTTAACCAAAGAGAAGAATGATGCATCAGCAAGTGGGCTATAAATGAAACAAAAGAGTTATGATAAACACCCTGAAAATAAAGATAGAAGGGGTTATTCAAAAGTGAGAGAGACAGTCTATGTACACCTAGGGTCTAATCTTCCTCTACACTTGTGAGCACTAATGTCTGAAGGTAGAGAAGACTGAACAATTGTGGGGGAAATGTGCTATTGCCATAGCAGCTATATTTCTAAGCCTTCCAAATCATAATTAGGTTGTGCATGGGAATTTTTTTCAGAGTGTGGGTTGGCAGGAAAAAAAAAATCTAGATTCACATCAGAATGTTAACCAAGGAGGAACCATGCACCTTTATGTTTTTGCTGTATAAGGAGGAGGCACTTGGCAAGCTATTTTCTGTGTAAACGATTCAAAAGTACGACTTCCAATTCCATCTTAGAAGGGTAATGTGTTAGTTGAGTGTGGGTTATAGAGTCAGATTTTCTGAATTGAATCCTCGTTCTGTTACTTCCTTGGTGTTTGACTTTGAGAAAATTCCTTAATTAATCTGTGCCTCATTTGGTAAAGTTTGAATAAAAGTTTGAATAAAAGAATGAATCTTACTGTCAGTAGGTTAATGCCTGTAAGACTCAATCATAGTGCCTGATGGATGAGTGCTTAATGAATGTGAACTTAATTTTATAAGTTCTGTATAAAAAGTATGTATGGTATATAAAAACTGGAACTTATAAGTTAGCTTATTTTATATTATTGATCGTATTATTATGGATACTAATGACAGGAGCATTTCATTTTATAATGGAAGACATTCTCTTTGTTACTTTGGAGGTTCTTTACCCTTTCTCTTTGAGAGCCCTGTTGACCTTGCTCTTATTTGATGACACCTTCTTGCTCCTGATTTCCTTTAGTGTCCTGTATATACCATGCTGTGAGAGCCAGGCTTTTCCTTTTTGGCTTGTATGTTGGTCTTAACCCATCTCTTCCCAGAGGATTTAGTTCTAGGAAAGTGGGGGCTAAAGGAATTTATGAAACTAATATAGGCAAAGTAATTCTGCTTTAATTAGGGCCATGAAACTACAGATTTAAATTTGTAGGGTTTTTTTTTTTTTAGATTTTCTGAGGATTTCATGGTGGAATATTTTTTTCCTTTCAGTCCTAAGCTGATTCCTTGAGTCTATAATATTCTTTACTGTTTGAGTATTTTCAAATAGTTTTTTCCATCTTTTTCTAGTTCATTCTTTCTCTTGCTTTCTCTCCTTTTTTGTTATACAATTGTCCAGAATGTTCTGGTAATTTAACAACTTCAACTATCTTCCTAGAATCTTTTCTTGACTTTCAGTTGGGGAGAAAATATTTTAGCCATGTATTACATTACTGGATTGTAGTAAAGCTGATGGTCAAACAAAATACCTCCATTCAATAGAAAATTTTACTTGGCTTATAAAGAATAGCATTCCATCATTTACTACATCTACAGAAACATAGATCAGTTTACGAGACCATTCTTTCCTTCAGTTTAATAATGCAGCAGTGATTGCATTCATTTATAGTTTTTCACACTGAATTGTCTATAACTTTTGCTTTTCTAAAATCTCAAACATCTTTAAAGAGCTCCTCAAGTAGTTTTAAAAGTAAAATATTTTAATAGGATTGAACTGTACCTTTATAATTAAGTATAAATCATTAAAGAAACATGCCTAATAAATTCAATTACATTGGTAATGCTTTCAGTGTATTTCCATAGACATTATATTCACAGATACTATGCTTTTTTTTAAGATGGGAAAATTATCCTGGATTACCTACATGGGCCCAGTGTAATCGTAAGGTCCTTATATAAGAGTACAAGAAGAAGGGCAAAGGCAGAGATGGAGGTATAATGAAGTAATTAGAGATCTGAGGGATGCATGCTGAGGTACATGAGTAAAGAACAAGGAATGGATTTGTCTCTAGAGCCTATGGAGACTGATTTTAGACTTTTGTTTTCGAGACTTGCCAGATAACAAATGTATATATTTTATAATCCACTATAATCCACTTTGTTATAGCAGCAATAGAAAAGTAATACAAACTTTATTAGTGTGCTTTTCTAAAAGGAGGCAAGCTGTGTTGCTTGAGGTTACTATGTAGACATTTGATGATCCATGCATTAAAAAAATAATAATTATGTCTTTTAAATGAGCTTTTAAATTTCTATTACTTCCAATTTTCCCAGTTTCCTCCGTTGGCTAGTTCTTATGAGTGAATTTTCTAGTCAACTTATGATTCCGCTTCAGTAATCCTCTGGAAATAAGAGCTCAAATTAAAACAGTGAATACACAGGTGGACACTAACAGAAAATATTTTCATACAATAAGTCATATGCAAAGCACTCTGTATATACTATGAAACCGACACATTGAGTAGGCTAAAAGCCAGGTTATTAGCTATGACCTAAGATTACTGAACATAAAAGCATACCACCATTTGTTTTAAGGAGTGGTAAGATAAAAAGTGAGTTGATGGGTTATATTTTAAAACCATTTTTAAAATAATACAGCAATTTAAAAATTTTAAATTGTGATGTTTACTAAAAGCAACTGGTCTCTACTTACTTTATGCCTTCATTAGCTGATAACCCCACAGATCCTTGTATACTATCCAGGACCCCAGTTCTCAGCCTTGTTACTTGTTTCAGTGAAGGGAGTAGCTTTAAGAGAATTCTATTTAAAATCTTTTGAAATAAAAATAAAATATTAGACGGGGCTATTAATTAGAAAGTGTTTCACTGACGTCTGTAGGTATGACTGTGGAACTGCTATGGTTAAGCCCAAGGAGAATATAGGCTTGGCAGGTATTTCTAATCTAGGAGGCATTACAGAATTGAAGCCTGGACTGCTCCTGCTCTGAGGAATTAAGCATATCCAATACCATACTGCTCTCTCCCTCTTACCACCCTACTCAGGAAAGAGAAATCACCAAGAGCTCGACATCTACACATAGCAAAGGGACCACAGGCTTTCATGCCAATGCTTTTAAACAATAATCTGGTTCTCTTTTTTTGCATTTTCTAAAGTGTGACATAAAACACAAATGGCTTTAATTTTTTTCACAACATTTCAGATTACTGGCAGAGTGTACTTTAGGGAGGCTGTTTGTAAGTATCACTGTAAATAGAAAGAAATACAATGAAGAATAGACATAAAATCACTGGATGAAATTACATATTTAAATAAATGTAAAACATGACTCAGTTTATCAATACTGTTATTTACGTAGAATTTTAAAATCATACATGTATTACATATAAAGTTTAAACAAATTACTTGATTCAACATAATAAAGGCACTTAAATTTTTTCACCATAGTAAAATTAGCTCTTATTTTAAGTAAATAAGTGTTCATATATAGAGTAAGCTTGTGACTTACTCTGCCAAACCCAAAGCTTGAAATAGTGGAATCTTCAGAATGGATCATGTAAACCATTTCATTTACTGAAGTGGAAGATAACTACCTAATTCTGCCAGAAATTTTACATTCTTAATTACATTATAATTTTCCCTATCCTCTTGACAAAAGGATATAATGGAATTTTGGGTAATAGTGGATATTCATGACAAAAGGTTATAATGGAATTTTGAATAATAGTGGATATTCACTGAAAGAAGCATTGAGAGATACTGTGAGAGAACATCCGATGGTCTGGAGAAAAGGACCAGCTCAAACTACAATATTTGCTAGAAAATTTGGGATGTTCCAAATCATTCTTCCTGCAATGCCACAGGTCCAACTATATCATACTGTCTATTTGCTAAAATCTTTTAATTTAGTTAGTTGGGTAATTTTTCCCTCTAGGAATATATTCCCAATTTTATAGCAGAAATTGATAGGAAAATACTCACTTTTCAGCAAATTGCTTTATAAGCAAATGTGCTTTTTATAAACTGAAGGATATATGCATTATCTCACTTAAATGAATTTTTGTTTCCTTTTAAGAATCTGAAGGGTAGATGGTGTATGAACAAAACTGTCTACTTGAATAGCATGATTCTATTGATACATGCAATAAACAAGATCAAAGCATAGCAAATAATTATTAGGCAGTCTTTCTTTGCATTACACAAAGATCAAAATATGTGTTAACTCCAACAGCATCATTGCACTGACTGTGCGTTTACTAATTTAAAATATATGTCTTGATTTCTCAGGAGCTCTTGATGAGTTCCTTGTTCCTTTATTTGTCCATTGTGCAGAACCACTATCAAATCTGCGTTCTGTATTGTGGAGAGTCTGTGAGCCACCACTAGGCACGTCCTCCCCTTACTGGCCTTATCAAGGGCATGTTGAACCACCTGGAAGAGAGAAGGACCTGTGATTGCTAGCTTTGGTTAAATGCCAGTAAACTTGCCCAAGTCAAATTGATTAAGGAAATCTAGTAACATTCATTGTGTATTTGCTTATCTTCAAGGAAACTACCCTTCTTTGTGGAATATCTTAACAGAAATCTAGAAAAAGTAATTATAGACACTAATTAAGATTTTTAGTTGGAGTAGCTTTTGTGACAATAAAAATTAGATGGTTATTTGTATTTGAAAGTGAAAGTGAAGTCACTCAGTCATGTCCGACTCTTGACTCTTTGCAACCCCATGGACTGTAGCCTACCAGGCTCCTCTATCCATGGCATTTTCCAGGCAATAGTACTGGGGCTTCCCTGGTGGCTCAGATGGTAAAGCGTCTGCCTGCAATGCAGGAGACCTGGGTTTGATTCCTGGGTCAGGAAGATCTCCTGGAGAAGGAAATGGCAATCCACTTCAGCACTCTTGCCTGGAAAATCCCATGGACGGAGGAGCCTGCTAGGCTACAGTCCATGGGATCACAATGAGTTGGACACGACTGAGCGACCTCACTCACTCACTCACTCAGTATTGGAGTGGATCGCCATTATTTGTATTTAAGTGGTTTCAAAGTCAAACCCAGAAAGTAGTATTTCCATACTCAATTGTTTATTTACTTCATTTCTTCTCATAGTTTCTTTTGTTTGTTTTTCTTTTTAGAATTTAGTTGTAAAACTGTCCTAGCTAAAACAGCATCTCAGCGACAAAGAGCTAATAATGCTGTATATGAGAAATAAGGGAATTCCCTGGAGGTCCAGTGGTAGGATCTGTGCTCTCACTACAGGGAACACATGTTCAATCCCTGGTTGGGGAACTAAGATCCCACATACCTCGCAGTGCAGCCCAAAACAGAACAACAAGAACAAACAAGAAATGGAAGCAGAAGGTAAAATCCTATTATTTGCTAAATATATAAGATATTCTAGTGATGGTTATTTCATTTAAATCCTTTCAGTATCTCTGTAAGGAGTATTTTCATTTTCCTGATAAATAAACCAAGATTTGAAAAATTCAGGTCACTTGACCTAGGTCACACTGCTAGTAACTGATGAATCCACAATTACAGCCCAAATATGTCTGATTCCAAAAGTCCCATTTTTTTCTTTCATAACACACTGTCTCCTTGGAAATCAAGAATGATAATCATCTACAAATACTAGTTGTGTACTGATTAATCTCATGGGATCTTAGATCAGATACACTTTGTTAGAATTTAAAGTGAAAGTGAAAGTTGCTCAGTCGTGTTCGACTCTTTTCGACCCATGGGCTATCCAGTCCATGGGATTCTCCAGGCTAGAATACTGGAGTAGGTAGCCTTTCCCTTCTCCAGGGGATCTTCCCAGCCCAGGGATGGAACCCAGGTCTCCTTCATTGCAGATGGACTCTTTACTAGCTGAGCCACAAGGGATTTAAGGAAGTTACTTAACTTTTTCTAAGCCTTAGTGTGCTGATCTGTAAATTGAACATAGTGAAAAATAAACTGTTGTGAGGATTGAGATAGTAGTGTATAATAAACACTTGATAAATATTGAAGATTATTATTCATTTAACCAGCTTTCATTTAACAAATAAGAACATACTATATATGTAAGAACTACTAAGGGACAAGAATATAGTAAAATTAAACATGAGAAGAAGCTTGAACTGTACGCCTATTGTTACATGTCCATTTGCCCCCTTGTTTCCTTTTCAAACTGAGCAAATATTCTAAAGAAGGTAGAGAATCTAGCAGGCTCCAACATTGCTGTGTAGATCACTCTCTTACATATGTAGATTACCTTATTATTTTGTTTGGTATCATTAGAATAATAATAAAACAGGAAAGTAATCTTCCTTGGGCTTTTTCCTTGAGTGGAGAAGCATTTCAAGAATTGGGACCCTTTTGATGATGAGACCAATTCTAATGAGAAAACCTTTCTAACACACGAGATGCCTTGTGCCCCAACTCTCTCCCCCCTCCCCCTCCCCACCAGCCTCTGACCTTTACATAAAGGTCAAAACCTTAATTACAACTGGTGACCCTAAGACTACAATTCTCTCCAGGCCTTTTTTTTCCCCACCAACTGACCTTAATTTCTTCCAAAATACTCCACTCTCATATTTCATATTAATCCTGAGATGAAAGAAGAGAAAGTTACCTTTTCACTCTCATTGTCAAGAGCTGAAGTGGCCTCATCCAACAATAAAATTTTTGGTTTACGGAGAAGAGCCCTTGCAATAGCTAGTCTTTGTTTCTGGCCGCCAGAAAGCTGTGTTCCTTTCAGTCCAACGTTTGTATTGTATTTCTATTACAGGAACATGCAATTAAGAAAGCAAGTCTTGGTTATTTAAATTAACATGGCAACTGTGGGCGAGAGCCATCTAAATATTTCAGATTTTGCTACTCTCTAAAATTTGTGTCTCAACAAGTGCTGAAATCTATTCTTGAGCTTTGTTGCAAATAAATGCTAAACCAGCAGTAAACACTACCATTTCATTTACATATCTAATCTGATCACAAATAGTAGACCTTTGCCATTTTGCTTCTACAAAGGGATTGTTCAAATTAAAGCATTAAAAAAAAATCATTAGGGAAAAAGTTCCCAGTAAACACAAATCTTTCCCCATTAAGTTAAATTATCTTCTGTTTTCATGTCAAAATGATTTAAAGTATCATTTTAAAAGAAATCACTGGGTTCCCTAGCTGTGGTTCTTACTAAATCTCTGTGGGCACTTTTCTCCAGGTGTCATGATGCCATTCTCA
>SJYV01007071.1:0-45068 GCA_006410875.1 Neotragus pygmaeus
TGTGATACTTTATCACATGTTAATTTCCTGGTATATTTTTTACAACATAGTATTTCTTTATATTCTCAGAAGTTTCAAGCCTCGCTCATTTAAAAAAAATCACCAAAATAATAAGTTTTCTAGATTTTCATCAGTAATATCAGATGCAAGAATAAATGGAAATATATCAAAGTTTTTGAGTGAATATAAATTAGGAATCTAGCATTCTATTTATATTTAGTCAAACAAGTGGGACCAAACTGTCATGAATTTTTTAGCTAAGCAAAAATTCATAAGTTTTTAATATATATGTATATATTATACATACTATTTATATATATATGTATATAAAATCTTTTCTACTACATTAGATAAAGCCTTGAGAAAGAACAACAAAAAGAGATGGAGAAATTGGAAAACATAAATTTAATGAAATAGGAGTAGTGAATATGAAGTAGAAAAGTGAAACTAGATAAAAGTTAAAGATCATCATATAGTTCAGTTTTTTAAAACAGAGCTGCTTATTAGAATCACATCTGGAGTTCTGGAGAACAAAACCATTACAAGGGCATTTGTATTTTTTAAACAAATTCCAAGAAAATTCTAAAGTGCAGTTGGATTTTAAAAAGTGATTACAGGATTTTCTATTAAATGGTAGTTGTAGTGATAAAGAATTCTATTATTTTCTGTTGATCAATCATGATACACTGGTATTAAAACAAACAATAGTTACATAATGAAAGTTGCTCAGTTGTGTCTGACTCTTTGTGACCCCATGGGCTATACAGTCCATGGAATTCTCCAGGCCAGAACTGGAGTGGGTTACCTTTCCCTTCTCCAGGGGATCTTTCCAACCCAGGGATTGGACCCAGGTCTTCCACATTGCAGGCAGATTTGTTTAACAGCTGAGCCACAGGGGACGCCCATGAATACTGGTGTGGGTAGCCTATCCCTTCTCCAGGGGATCTTCTCAACCTGGGAATCAAACCAGGGTGTCCTGCATTGCAGGTGGATTCTTTACCAAGTGAGCTATCAGGGAAGAACAAACCAAGGTAGGTTATCGACCATGGCTCCATGGGACTGTGGAAAAGCTCAGGCTAGAGTTTGAGGCAGCTTGAGATGAGGCTCTCTCTAATGTTCCCAACCCCACAATGTCCACCTTCTTGTGTCTCATGCCTCCAGGTGCAAAGCCTGTCCCTGCATGGAGCCCAGGATCTGAGAGAAGGTCAAGAAATCCCTCCTGTGCTAGACGAGCCAGGCTTGCTCTGTATACAAACAAATGGACATGTTCAGATGTAGTTTCTGGAGGCTATATGAAAGTGAAAGTGGAGAGTGAAAAAGTCAGCTTAAAGCTTAACATTCAGAAAATGAAGATCATGGCATCTGGTCCCATCACTTCATGGGAAATAGATGGGGAAACAGTGGAAACAGTGTCAGACTTGGACTGCAAGGAGACCCAACCAGTCCATTCTGAAGGAGATCAACCCTGGGATTTCTTTGGAAGGAATGATGCTAAAGCTGAAACTCCAGTACTTTGGCCACCTTATGAGAAGAGTTGACTCATTGGAAAAGACTTTGATGCTGGGAGGGATTGGGGGCAGGAGGAGAAGGGGACGACCGAGGATGAGATGGCTGGATGGCATCACGGACTCAATGGATGTGAGTCTGAGTGATCTCCGGGAGNGAAGAGTTGACTCATTGGAAAAGACTTTGATGCTGGGAGGGATTGGGGGCAGGAGGAGAAGGGGACGACCGAGGATAAGATGGCTGGATGGCATCACGGACTCAATGGATGTGAGTCTGAGTGATCTCCGGGAGATGATAATGGACAGGGAGGCCTGGCGTGCTGAGATTCATGGGGTCGCAAAGAGTCGGACACGACTGAGTGACTGAACTGAACTGAACTGAAAATCACTGTAGATGGTGACTACAGCCATGAAATTAAAAGATGCTTACTCCTTAGAAGAAAAGTTATGACCAACCTAGATAGCATATTCAAAAGCAGAGACATTACTTTGCCAACAAAAGTCTGTCTAGTCAAGGCTATGGTTTTTCCAGTGGTAAACCAGTTGATAACCTCATGGGAGTTCCCTTGTGTGTCATTTATCATTGTTCCCTTGTTAATTATTGTTAGTTTGATTACTATGTGTCATGGTTTGTTCCTCCTTGGGTTTATTTTGCCCAGATTCTACACTTCCTGGACCTGGTTATTTCCTCTCCCATGTTAGGGAAGTTTTCAGGTACTATCTCTTCAATCATTTTCTCAGGTCCTTTCTCTCTCTCTTCTCCTCCAGAGACGGTACAATGTGAATGTTCATGTGTTTAATACTGCTCCAGAGGTATCGTAGACTGTCTTCATTTTCTTCATTCTTTTTTCTATAATCTGTTTTGCAGCAGTAAATCCCACCATTCTGTTTTCCAGGTCACTTATCCATTCTTCTGCCCCAGTTCTTCTGCTATTGATTCTCTCTAGTGTACTTAAAGGTCTTTCCTTCTCAGAGAGAACCTCACAGACCTAAAATACTTCCACAATCCTAAAAACCTCACAATCCTAATTTTTTAAAAATTGTCAAAGCATGGTATATGTCTATTATTTGAAAATAGACTAAGTAAATCTTGAAGCATATATATGCTGCTACTGCTAAGTCACTTCAGTCATGACCAACTCTGTGTGACCCCTTAGACAGCAGCTCATCAGGCTCCCGTGTCCCTGGGATTCTCCAGGCAAGAACACTGGAGTGGGTTGCCATTTCCTTCTCCAATGCATGAAAGTGAAAAGTGAAAGGGAAGTCACTCAGTCGTGTCTGACTCTTCACGATCCCAAGGACTGCAGCTCCCTAGGCTTCTCCGTCCATGGGATTTGCCAGGCAAGAGTACTGGAGTGGGGTGCCATCACCTTCTCCGGAAGCATGTATATAATAGAGTAATATATAGGCATTATGAATTATTTCTTGAGTATCTGATAATATGTGAAAATACTTATGATTTACTATTAAGCATAACAAGATATAAATTACAGATAAACATAAAAATTTCATGACCTACAATATAATGCTTCCCATTTTTGTGGTTCAGTTGCTAAGTTATGTCCAACTCTTTGCAACCCCATGGACTGTAGCATGACAGGCTTCTTTGTCTTTCACTACCCTCCAGAGTTTGTCAAACTCATGTTCATTGAGTTGGTGATGTCATCTAACCATCTCAGTCTCTGTTATCCCCTTCTCCTCCTGCCCTCAATCTTTTCCAGCATCAGGGTCTTTTCCAATGCTTCCCATATTTATCTTTAGAATTTTGGAACTGTCTTTTTCTATTAATTATGTCCCATTCCAACCCAACGTTGACCCTACTGCCTGACCCATAACAAGTGCTCAAAAAATATTTGGTAAATGAATAATAAGAAAAGAGCATGATATGTTTTAATAAAGTATTTTGGAAAAATAGTTAATATTTTAAAAATATCAGTCTATTCCATGCATTAGTCATAAAACATAATTATCATATGAATTAAACAAAACCAAATAAAATCATAGGAGAAAATTTCATTTATATTTTTCAGGGATAATATGAAAATCTCAAGGAAAAATTAAATACCATGTCAAAAATTAGAAGGGAAAACACAAACTGGAAAAGTATTTGTAGAAATTTCAAGAGAAAAGTGATAATTTATTAAGTGTTCATACAAAATACTAAGAGATAGTTAAGCAAAGAGCAAATATAGGGGAAATGGCAAATCTAACTAGCAATCATAAGAATAAAAACAAAACGTAATATTTTATACAAATAACAAAAATAATACATTCTCTGATTCTGGAAAATGTATACAAATCATTTCTGCAAATATAGCTGCAGCAGGGTAATAAACAGTTAAGCTTTGGAAAAATAATTTTGCATATGTACTAAGGATTCTCTAAATTCATCTCTCTCCATTCTATAATCCCATATTCAGAGTTGAACCTTAAGTTACTCCCAGTACAAGGAAAAGCAGGTTAGACTGCCCTGATATATAGATATCAATAGTCATTATATCAAAATCTCAAAATATTAAAAAACAGAATATCCAACTCTATTAGAAGTAAAGTCTAGATTATTCTTCAAATATTAAAAAGGAAAGTTATAAGACTGAAAAGTGATAGAAAATTGTTGACTTAAAATGGAAAACACTAATTAAAATTTATTCATACTGGTATAAAGAAAAATTATTTCTATGTGGTTTAGAATTAATGAAATATAGATGATAAAAATCATTTTAAAAGGTAGAATGAGACTTATTTAGGATTTTATCAACATTGACTTTGGATTATTTGTGAAATATAAAGATAAATTCTTAGATGAAAATTTAACATTTCTGAGAACTTTTGGACATATTCTGATTTAAGTCCCAACATATGCTGAGGCCATTAAATAGATGTATCCATGGAATATTCCAAGAAATGTATGGCTGGGAAAGATTTTTGTTAAGTCAGGATAATTGGAGTTTCAAATGTAGCAGAAGTGGGGAACTTTATCTCTAGAGAATCCTAAGTTTCTGACTCTCAACCTTAGAGACTAATGAAGTTTGTAAAAATAAGTGCTAAATTATCTTCCAAAAAAGTCTGAGTCTCTTGAGTAAGTGTCAACTTTAAGGCAAATCATAGGAAACTAGAGTTGCATCACTGATCTTTTTTATTTCCCTCATGCCTCTTAAGAATATTCATGTACAGACTAATTATTGTGGTTGTTCTTTCTCATGTTTCTTTTTGAGAAGAAATAAATTGTCTTTCAAATTTAGAAACTTCTGGCCTTATTTTAATTATGCACAAAAAATTCAAATTCTTGAGAATGGTTTCTATTACTTAATAGAATGGAATGGTGTGAATGACTTTAAAACTCAGTCACAAGGTAAGAAAAATTGAGAAGTTCTTATTTAAATTATTTCAAAAGAAAAACAGAATATCAATAAATATAAAAACTTTTGAGTGAGGGGACCATTGCATCTGGGATTTTGAAAATATGTATGTATGTTTATATATATGTAAAGTAAAAAAAAATTTTTTTTAATAGGCGTCATCTCCAAGACTAGGATACCACTTAATTTTCATTTAAATCCCAAGATATTCCAAAGAAAAGTGAGGAAAAGAAAGTTGCCTGCAATGCAAAAGACCTTTGCAAATAATAGGTTAATGAATACTTTATTTGAGTACTGACAAGTATGTAGTTCACTAAAATCTTAAGAAAGAAGTATCTAGATAAAGACACCATGGTCATTTATACATTATCCATACAAAAACTATGCTCAGTAAGAGTTTGAGGATACATTAACTAAGATGCTTATGATAAAAATAGGACTAGAAACAAAAAATATGCATTAGAATTCAGAAGTAAATATGAGGGTTAGTGTGAGTCAGGAAGGCCAAAGCAAATGAAAATATTAAAATTTTTTGAGCTCTCATTAATATAATTAATCAATTCTACTACCTAGAGTTTAATTCTCTATACTAAACCAGAAGAAAAAAGTTTGGGGCATGTTTTTTATTTGAATTCATTATTGTGATAATGTCATCATAAGTGGAAGACAATGAATGTCTTCAATGTTTTTAAAAGAAGCAAATATATATTTTATGTATATGTTTACTATATGGGTCCTTGGAGAAGGCAATGGCACCCCACTCCAGTACTGTTGCCTGGAGAGTCCCATGGACGGAGGAGCCTGGTGGGCTGCAGTCCATGGGGTCGCTGAGGGTTGGACATGACTGAGTGACTTCACTTTCACTTTTCACTTTCATGCATTGGAGAAGGAAATGGCAATCCACTCCAGTGTTCTTGCCTGGAGAATCCCAGGGACGCGGGAGCCTCGTGGGCTTCCATCTGTGGGGTCGCACAGAGTCGGACATGACTGAAGCGACTTAGCATAGCATAGCATATGATAGTTAAGTGCATCATATTAAATAGTGATTTTATATAATAATTAATAAATATGTAAACATCGTTACACAGTGGTAAAAAAAAGGCAGCTTGGAATAATAAATATAAGGGTTTAAATCAGTTCTTGTATGTACCAACTATAAGATACTGAAAATTGTACTTGACTTTTGAAAAAATAATTTCTTTATTGTTAAAAAATTCATAATAATATGGGAACTATTCTGAAAGTTAAATGATAAAAATTATATGAAGTGCCTAAGAGGCTAGCACTTTACATTTCGATTACTCATCTCTTGGTGGGCTAAAATAATACTCTTTTCCTTGTATATTAATTGATTAGAGTTCATAAAAACTATAAATTGAGAGTTGGGAAATCCATTTATCTTTGCAAAACATCAGTGTCTTACCTGATCTTTTTATAGGAACTGTACAGGATAACAGAATTATTTACTCTAGTGAAAATTTAGATTATAGATGGTATCTGTTTTTCACTGAAATCTTATCACTTTAAATGTTAGATCTTTAAATTCCACAGAACAGGGGGGGGGGGGATCTAGAAAGTCAGATGTCTTTAAAGAAAATTAGAGAGCTTGAGTTACATCTTGGATAGAAAAGTCATAGATCTGTTACAACACTAAAATGGTGGCTGGATGAAGTCCCATAGCACTGGGCCACAGAGTGGTTTCTTCAAAAAGATCAAGAATTGGGTGAAAGGGATTGGAGGACAGCTAGGAGTCAGGCCACTTCAGGACGTTAACAAATAAGAATTTCATCTTCTAGTGACAGTTCTGTTCTAGGCCCCAGTGATCTGTAATTTCTTCTGAGAATATACAACTAAGTCAAGAACTCAAGTTCTTTATCTTGGTTTACTTCCTGAAGACAACAAACACTATCAACCTGGAAGATTTGAAGAGCAAGAATAATAAATGCTTTAGGTCTACCAGAAATAGGGGGTTCCCATGGATAACTGGTCAAGGCACAGTGTACAATTCAGCCTTAACATGTAGTCTCAAGACACCTAAAGCAATCACTGTACTGATTATACTATTTTAACATTTTTTGCTCTGAGTTATTCTTCCTAACATATTTGGACATTTGCTTAAGTGTTTTTCTCTTTTTTATTATATTTTTCATTTATGCACATTTACTTTAAAAGTTTGGATAATTCATAAAAGTAGAAAAATGTCTCTTAAGACAACCATGAATATTTCGGATATTTCTTTCCAGTCTTTCTCTCTATTCTGTCTGGGTGATTTAAGTTTTACAAATGTTTTTAACTGTTCTATTTCTGTTTTTACCTAATCATTTTTAAATAATTGAAATACCAGTTTGTATTAGTATAAATTTCTCCCAAATATTATATTTAACAGGTGCATAGTAGACCAGGAAATGACTATAGTATAGTTATATAACAATTTTCCTAGAATTAGCCAAGAATGAAAAATTCTTAAAAGATAATTTTCAATAATGTCAAAGATCTAGTAAAAGTGGAATTAGCCAATATACAGACACAAAGTAAACCAATTTTATTAGAAACTACCAAAAATCTTAAAAAAAAAAAACCTTCATTCCCTTATTCCGATATTCTGGGATTTCATTTTAGGGATGTAAAGTTAAATGGGGAAAACATTTAAGGCACAATGAAATTTGAAAGAGTATTTTTGTTGACTGCTTTGAAAAAGTATACTAGCATTGCAATAGTAATGAAAATTATTTCCTCTGTACCATTTTTTAACATTCCCTCCTCCCCCACTCCATTTGAAAGCCTTAAAACAGATCAGTGGTATCTCTTTAAAAAGTATGCAAGTAAAATATTTTGCAGCAGTTATCTAAGAGTGGTTAGGATACCAAATTTACACCACATTTATTTTCTATCAGTAATTTTCAAATAGGAATCACCTTTTAGAAGATGTTCCATAGAAAAGAATAGAGAGGGCATTTAACTTGATTGGCATCTCCCTTCTGAAACTGCAGTACATTCAGACCCCAGATGACTGAAGTTCCTTCAAGGCCTATATCATATATTTATTCCCAGAGAAAGAGTAAGCTGATACATGTGCCTACAGCAAATCAAATCCCAGTCTTAGTACCAAGTAAAAGTATATCCTGCCAACCCAACACTTCCTATCCTCTTTAAAATGTATACCTACAAATGTATACCTGCAACTTCAATATGTTAATACATCTACTTTCCATCAGGTCAGTTCAGTCACTCAATCATGTCTGACTCTTTGCGACCCCATGAACCGCAGCACAACAGGGTTCCTTGTCCATCACCAATTCCCAGAGTCCACCAAAACCATGTCCATTGTGTCGGTGATGCCATCCAGCCATCTCATCCTCAGTTGTCCCCTTCTCCTCCTGACCCCAATCCCTCTCAGCATCAGAGTCTTTTCCAATGAGTCAACTCTTCTCATGAGGTGGCCAAAGTACTAGAGTTTCAGCTTTAGCATCATTCCCTCCAAAGAAATCCCAGGGCTGATCTCCTTCTGGTGGGATCTCCTTGCAGTCCAGGGGACTCTCAAGAGTCTTCTCCAACACCACAGTTCAAAAGCATCAATTCTTCAGCACTCAGCTTTCTTCACAGTCCAACTCTCACATCAATATATGACTATTGGAAAAACCATAGCCTTGACTAGATGGACCTTTGTTGGCAAAGTAATGTCTCTGCTTTTTAATATGCTATCTAGGTTGGTGATAACTTTTCTTCCAAGGAATAAGCATCTTTTACTTTCATGGCTGCAATCACCATCCACAGTGATTTGGAGCCCAAAAAAATCAAGTCTGACACTGTTTCCACATCTATTTGCCATGAAGTAGTGGGACCAGATGCCATGATCTTCGTTTTCTGAATGTTGAACTTTAAGCGAAATTTTTCACTCTCCTCTTTCACTTTCATCAAGAGGCTTTTGAGTTCCTCTTCACTTTCTGCCATAAGGGTGGTGTCATCTGCATATCTGAGGTTATTATTTCTTCCAGCAATCTTGATTCCAGCCTGTGCTTCCGCCAACCCAGAGTTTCTCATGATGTACTCTGCATATAAACTGAATAAGCAGGGTGACAATATACAGCCTTGACGTACTCCTTTTCCTATTTGGAACCAATCTGTTATTCCATGTCCAGTTCTAACTGTTGCTTCCTAATCTGCATACAGGTCTCTCAAAAGGCAGGTCAGGTGGTCTAGTATTCCCATCTCTTTCAAAATTTCCAGTTTATTGTGATCCATGCAGTCAAAGGCTTTGCCATAGTCAATAAAGCAGAAATAGATGTTTTTCTGGAACTNTCTGAATTTGGCAATAAGGAGGTCATGATCTGAGCCACAGTCAGCTCCTGGTCTTGTTTTTGCTCACTAAATGTATAGCACTTCTCCATCTTCGGCTGCAAAGAATATAATCAATCTGATTTTGGTATCACCCATCTTGTGATGTCCATTTGTAGAGTCTTCTCTTCTGTTGTTGGAAGAGGATGTTTGCTATGACCAGTGCGTTCTCTTGGCAGAACTCTATTAGCTTTTGCCCTGCTTCATTCTGTACTCCAAGGCCAAATTTGCCTGTTATTCCAGGTGTTTTTTGACTTCTTACTTTAGCATTCCAGTCCCCTATAATAAAAAGGACATCATTTTTGTGTGTTAGTTCTAGAAGGTCTTGTAGGTCTTCATAGAACTGTTCAACTTCTGCTTCTTCAGCGTTACTTGTTGAGGTGTCAGTCAGTTCAGTCGCTCAGTCATGTCTGACTCTTTGCGACCCCATGAACTGCAGCACGCCAGGCCTCCCTGTTCATCACCATCTCCCGGAGTAGATTTGTATTATCGTGATATTGAATGGCTTGCCTTGGAAACAAACAGAGATCATTCTGTCAATTTTGAGATTGCATCCAAGTACTGCATTTCGGATTCTTTTGTTGACTATGATGGCTACTCCATTTCTTCTAAGGAATTCCTGTAGTAGTAGATATATCCACAGTAGTAGATATAATGGTCATCTGAGTTAAATTCACCCATTCCAGTCCATCTTAGTTCGCTGATTCCTAGAATGTTGATGTTCATGAATGTTGTCATCTCCTGTTTGACCACTTCCAATTTGCCTTGATTCATGGAACTAATATTCCAGGTTCCTATGCAATATTGCTCTTTACAGCATCAGACCTTGCTTCCATCACCAGTCACATCCACAACTGGGTATTGTTTTTGCTTTGGCTCCATCCCTTCATTCTTTCTGGAGTTATTTCTCCACTGATCTCCAGTAGCTTATTGGGCACCTACCCAGCTGGGGAGTTCATCTTTCAGTGTCCTATCTTTTTGCCTTTTCATACTGTTCATGGGGTTCTCAAGGCATAAATACTGAAATGGTTTTCCATTCCCTTCTCCAGTGGACCACATTCTGTCAGACCTCTCCACCATGACCCGTCTGTCTTGGGTGGCCCCACATGGCATGGCTTTGTTTCAGTGAGTTAGACAAGGCTGTTATCCATGTGATCAGATTGGCTAGTTGTCTGTGATTGCATTTTCAGTGTGTCTACCCTCTGATGCCCTCTCTCAGTGCCTACCATCTTACTTGGTTTTCTCTTACCTTGGATGTTGGGTATCTCTTCACAGCTCTTCCAGCAAAGCACAGCTGCTGCTCCTTACCTTGGACGTGGGGTAGCTACTTTCCATAGCCAACAGATATGTAAACATTTTATTATGCTAATTGAATTGTCTCAACATCCTAAACTGGACTTTTCATAGAAAGCAGCATACTGTTGTTCGTTGCTAAGTTGTCTCTGACTCTGAGATCCCAGTATCTGACTCTGAGATCCCATGGATTGCAGCACACCAGGCTTCCATAACCAGCACTATCTCCTGGAATGTGCTCAAGTTCTGTCCATTGAGTTGATGATGCTATCTAACAATCTCATCCTCTGCTTTTGATCATTTTTTTCCTCTAATGATATTTTTTAAGCTGGGTAGATTGTCCTGAGGTTGGAGAGGTGTTTTGAGAATAATAGTCTTTCACTTATTTATTTTAAAGAAAAGATCATCTACTAATATCTACTAGTTAAAAATTTTTAAAGTTATATCCATCCATACTCTATGGTGCACAACTCAGAACTTGAGCCAATCTCTAATTCTTGTTTTGGAAAATATTGAGCCTAACTGAAAATTCAACAAATAGAAGAGGAATAACTTTCATATGGACAGAAATAAAAGGCAAACTCCTCTGAGTGTAATTTTGTTGTTTGTATCTCTTTAAAATCTAAAGAACCCAAAACTAATTGCAATATATTTATACGGAGGTTTCACCTCAAAGTCCCACCAAAATGTTTAGTTTTTCATCGTTTGCTATTCAATTATAATCCTACATAGAATTGAAACAGCAGTGGCATATTCCAACGATATCAGAGAGAGGTGGTCTAAAAGGCCTTGCTATTCATGTGCTTCTATACAACCAGCATTAACACCACCTGGAAACATGTTAATAAATTCAGATCTTAGATCTCACTTCAGATCCACTGATGGAGAATTTTTTGCAAAGACTTCCCATGTGACTTATCCATATATTAATCTGTAAATATTCCACTAGATGGTTGGTTTTACATTCCACTAGATGGCTGATTTTCTTTCTCAGTTGCACAATAGAATCATCTGAAGAGCTCTATTTCAAAAGATATCTTACTCTCACTCCTTAGTCAACTTGCATAATTTAGGGAGGGCAACAACCATGCAGTTAAAAAAGGGGGAATATAAAGTCAGAAAGTGAAGATTTAAATAGTAGTTTGTTCACTAACTCTGTTTCAAAATACTTTCAAAACATAGATACTCTATGAGCTTTATTTCCCTCAGGGAATTATAGTGATAAAATAAGTAATATGCATGAGCATATTAATAAACTGTAAAATACTGTTACTCTTAATGACTGACAGATATAAAATCAAATAAATCAGCATTTTTAAGAAATTAAAATTTGCTATCTCCAAAATAATAATATTCAGAGTATGTATGTGAGTCAACTGAGTTTGAAATAACATATGTTTATTAAGATGCAAATAGTTCTTCCCTGAATCAGAACTTGTACATCATAATCTCAGGAAATAGGATTCAGGAGTTTGTATTTTTAATAAATTATCAATGTAATTATTGTGTCTCTTTTATTCCCTGACTTATGAGCTAGAAGAGGAATTTGAAAAGCTAAACTCACAACTATAAGCACACTGTAGCTAGTACTAACATGCTTATTGGCCTTCCTGCAATGATCTCTTACTTCATATGATAATACTGTATAGATTCCTTAAACCCACATCTCTTCTGAATTACTCCAGGCACAAAATAAAATGGAAAGAACCAACTGGACAGACATTGAGTTCACTTTACAGGGACTTTCTAAGTATCCAAGAGCTGAAAAACTCCTATTCATTATGTTCTTGGTGACGTACATGGTGATACTCCTGGGGAACAGCACTTTGATCATCCTCACTTTCCTGGATTCCCGCCTTCACAGCCCTATGTACTTCTTTCTCAGTAACCTTTCATTTCTTGACATTTTGTACACATCCTCCTTTATCCCCTCAACAATGATACACTTTCTATCAGAGAAAAAAAACATCTCCTTCACTAGATGTGTTGTTCAAATGTCTGTCTCCTTCACCATGGCATCCACAGAGTGTGTACTTCTAGCAGTGATGGCATATGACCGTTACGTAGCCATCTGCATCCCTTTGAGATACCCTATCATCATGAACAAGGTACTTTGTATTCAGATGGCAGCTCTCTCATGGGGATTGGGCTTTCTCAACTCATTGACACAAACAATT
Source organism: Neotragus pygmaeus (assembly GCA_006410875.1). NCBI lineage: Eukaryota > Metazoa > Chordata > Mammalia > Artiodactyla > Bovidae > Neotragus > Neotragus pygmaeus. Next base: position 12,670 of record SJYV01007071.1, read on the forward strand.
CTTGCAGTACGGCTGCCCTTCTGTGGGAAAAATGTCATCAATCATTTTGTTTGTGAAATATTAGCCTTTCTCAAGCTAGCTTGCACAGATATTTCCTTGAATGAGATTACTCTAATGTTAGGCAATGTAATATTTTTGTTTGTTCCATTACTGTTGATTTCCATCTCCTACATTTTCATCCTTTCTACTGTACTAAGAATCAATTCAGCTGGAGGAAGAAAAAAGGCTTTTTCCACCTGCTCAGCCCACATTACAGTGGTGACTATGTTTTATGGGTCAATCCTCTTTATGTATATAAAGCCAAAGTCCAAAGATACTGCTTCTGACAAACTGATTGCTCTGTGCTATGGAGTAGTCACACCGATGCTCAATCCTATCATCTATAGCCTGAGAAATACAGAGGTGCATGATGCTATGAAAAAACTGAGAGCTAGACAGTTCTGGAAGAAAGGATGAGGAAATTGCATCTTTGAGCTTTTGCACAAAATAAGCTCATATAGTGGAGATAAGTTTTTCAATATAAATGGAAGAATGGAAATAAAGGATATATGTAAAATTACAGAATTTAAGTGTTAGAAAGAAATTTCACAGTAATAATCTAACTTTATCATTTATGAAAATAACATAAAAATGTAGGGGCAACTAGTGTTAGAAGTGGGAGTAAACTTTTAGAAACAAAATTGAAATAAAGCTTTTCAAAAAAAATCCAGAGCACTTGTCTACTTAACATATAAAACGTATATTTTCACTCCCCTTTTTGAGGAAACTGTTTGATTTCATGTTTTTTGTTTATTTTTGGTTTCTGTTTTACCCAGAGACTTTATCTAGTTCCAACCAAGTCCTTCTGGTACATGTTTTCCTTTTTTTTCCCTCACTGTTTTTCTCCCATCTGCTCTGCACGCACCACGCTGCATTCACTCTATAGTTAACCAAATATATCATGTTCTTTCATCCCTAAGGACAACATTGTATGTCACTTTACCCCCATTATGATAGATCTCCTAAGTCACCTAATTAACCTAATAAATAAATTGTTATATCTTCTGAAAATCCTTCCAAAATTTACCTAAAGTAAAACACTATTTACAATAGCCAAGATATGAAGGCAACTTATATGTCCACCAGCAGATGAAGGGATAAAGAAGATGTGGTATACACACACACACACACACACACACACACACACACACACATTTGGGGCTTCCCTGGTGACTCAGATGGTAAAGAATCTGCCTGCAATGCAAGAAGCCTAGGTTTGATCCCTGGGTTGAGAAGATTCCCTAGAGAATGAAATGGCTACTGACTTCAGTATTCTGGCCTGAAAAATTCCAGACAGAGGAGCCTGGTGGGCCACAGTCCATAGGTGTACAGAGTGGGACATGATTGAGTGACTTACAGTTTCATATATTAGAAGATTTACATGTACATTATTATTCTGAGAGGTGGGAGTAATTAACAAAAGTGGTTCCATAATTAATTTCTTGTGAGCTATAACTTCTTTCCAAAATGCATTTTTAGAAACATCACTATATACATTTGCTTTTTATAATTTCATATATTAAAATTTATTGACTATAAGGACATATTGAAATTAAAATTCTACTTGTGATCAAATAAAATATTACCACTTTGTAAGAAAAAATGAAAAGATACTAGCATAGGGACAGTGAAGTGACAGAAGGTAATATGAATCAAAAGAAATGGAAGCAAAATTACATACAGGTGATGAAATAACAAGTAAATATATAAGGTATAGTGAGAGCCAGGTTTCTACTAGTGGAGGCATAAAATATACAAAAAGAGGAAAAACTAGAATAAGCTCTGTGGTACTGGATTAGAATTAGAGACAATGTGAGCTCACTGCCTTCAATATATACATATAGAGAATAATATACATATAGAAAGATAGAGAGATAGATTGATATAGGTACATATTTAGAAATCGACAATGGATGTAAATGTTTGTAAATGTATGTATATTTACATGTACACATGTACATAAAAAAAGCACATTTATTCCCCAAATATGCCCACTGAAAGGGCTTAGGATCAGTGATACATTAATAGTAATTCTACATCTATTGCAAGATTTTGATTTCTAAGTGTAATACTTTTTCACTAAAGAGGAACCAAGGCTAATGCCAAGAATGGTACTGCCAAAAATATTAACCTTGGTGTGGTTTTCTTCCTGTTTCTCATTCTTCTAATTATTGATATTCTTGTGACAATATATGCATTTTTCATCAAATTTAGAAAATTTCCATCCACTATTTCTTTAAATACATTTTTGCCAATGCATTTGCTTTTTTGTACTCCAATTACATGTATATCAGACTACTTAAAGCCTTCTCACCCAATCTGTTCACTTTTTCAGTCATTTTCTCTTTGTTTCATTCACTTTATTTTAAAGAGTTACTATTGTATACCTGTGGCCAATTCATGTTGATAAATGGCAAAAACCATCACAATATTGTAAAATAATTATCCTGAATGTATGAAAATATGCTCAACATTACTCATTATCAGAGAAATACAAATCAAAACCACAATGAGGTACCATTTCACACCAGTCGGAATGACTGCGATCCAAAAGTCTACAAACAATAAATGCTGAAGAGGATGCAGCGAAAAGGGAACCCTCTTACACTGTTGGTGGGAATGCAAACTAGTACAGCCACTGTGGAGAATAGTGTGGAGATTCCTTAAAAAAATGGAAATAGAACTGCCATATGACCCAGCAATCCCACTCCTGGGCATACACACCAAGGAAACCAGAATTGAAAGAGACACATGTACCCCAATGTTCATCGCAGCACTGTTTACAATAGCCAGGACACAGAAGCAACCTAGATGTCCATCAGCAGATGAATGGATAATAAAACTGTGGTACATATACACAATGGAATATTACTCAGCTATTAAAAAGAATGCATTTGAATCAGTGGATGCATTTGAATGAGGTAGATGAAATTGGAGCCTATTATACAGAATGAAGTAAGTCAGAAAGAAAAACACCAGTACGGTATATTAATGCATATAATGGAATTTAGAAAGATGGTAACGATGACCCTATATGTGAGACAGGAAAAGAGACACAGATGTAAAGAACAGACTTTTGAACTCTGTGGGAGAAGGCGAGGGTGGGATGATTTGCGAGAATAGCATTGAAACATGTATATTAACATATGTAAAATAGATCGCCAGTCCAGGTTCAATGCACGAGACAGGGTGCTCAGGGCTGGTGCACTGGGATGACCCTCAGGGATGGCATAGGGACGGAGGTGGGAGAGGGGTTTAGGATGGGGAACACATGTACACCCATGGCTGATTCATGTCAATGTATGGCAAAAACCACTACAATATTGTAAAGTAATTAGCCCCCAATTAAAATAAATTAATTAATTAAATATAAATAAATGAACTTTAAAAAAATAAAGTTACTATTGCCCTGATTTCAAGTTTTCTTTCCTTCAGCAGTGTCCAGTTATTTTGATCCCACCCAAAGTATGGTAGATATATTTGTATTAGATATAGCCTTCATTCCTAGATCTAATTAATTATCTTTTTAAGACATGTACTTTATCTTTAAATATCATCTTTTTTATCTCAAATGACATGCTCGAGTTTTTCTCTACCTTTTTAACTATATGAGATATAGTCAGAATAACTTTTAAATGTTGTATCCAGTAATTATATCAGTGCTATGTTTGTGTTAATATAAACATCTACTTTCTTTTTTCAGCTTTATTAAGTATTTAGGTAAACTCCGGGAGTTGGTGATGAACAGGGAGGCCTGGCATGCTGCAGTCCATTGGGTCACAGAGTCAGACATGACTGAACGACTGAACTAAACAACTAAAAAGTACAACTATTTAGGTTGTACAAAGTGGCTTTTTTTAGGTGTATAATGTGTTGGTTTTATTTTCAACCTTATGTGACCTCTTAAAATCATTCCCTCCAATCTTCTTGGATGATCCTTTCCCAGGCCCCAGTTAGTTTCTTCATATACCTGAAGTGATAAGTACTCATTTGAAAGTGCAGGGCTGTCGCTTTAGATCTCCGGAGTTCTTTTCTTCTGCTGCTTCCTCCTCTCTGGATTTTGACTTGAAAACTAGCTGCCTTGTTCTCTCTGGCCTCTCAACTCCATCCCCGAAACCCTTTTCAGAGGGGTTCCCTCTCCTTATTTTATTACCTGGAAATTCACTCAAGGAGGTAAGCTGGGAAAATTATAGGGCTCACTTCATTAATTTCTCATCTCCCAGGGATCACTGCCCTATCTTGCTTGATGTTCAACATCTGAAAAAATGGTATTTCATGTTTTGGGTGGGGGGGGCACTATTTTTAGTGCTTCAGGTAAAAGGGCAAATATGGTCCCCTTATTCCTTCTTGGTTAGAAATGGAAAGGTAACTCCTCCCCACCTACCTGTCCCCTGTAAAAGAAATATTTTTTTGTATATTCCAGTGTGAGTGGCAATGGAATGAAGCTGAGAAAGAGAGGTAGATAATGTGGGACAAAGAGAAGAGACAGAGAGACAGCAAAAGAGAGGAAGAGACATCTTGGGGTATTTTATGCTTATGTCCCTAAGCAGCCAGAGTAAATAGGTCTAGACTTACATAACAGCAATAGGTGTTGCTCAATACAGTTGAAATCACAAGTAAATTTAGACTGACTGAAGTCAGAATCTAGCCCGAATAAAGATCAAAAATTTGCTGTATCAAATAATCCCTGATTGTATCAAAGTGATAAATCTAACATATTAGATGACAGACAGGTGGTCTTTTGGATGTGTAAAAAAGAACCTTAAAATAATCATTATTATAAGTATATTAAATGAATTATGCCTATTTCATAGAAGAGAAAATTAGACTTGAATGTTTAAACATAACCTAATACCACTCAGCATTTATATGAAAACCAAATTTGAATTCTTTACTCCAGATCCCAAGTATACTGTTCTTTCCCTACACTACAACTCTGATCAATTATAGAAAAACATAACCAATCATCTTATACGTTTTTGTCCTAAAACTCATATCATCTATACTTAGGGATCAATTTCCATCTCTGTGCAAAGGACTTTTAGATATATAGCTTTAGTCCTGATTTCTCCCCTGGATTTTACAAATCTGTCTTCTTCTTTACTAATATGTCTAAACACTGCTTTTCACTTTTCTCATAAACCTTTTTATTTATTGTAATCTGTTCCAATATCTGTTTAATGTAGAGGCATTCTATATGTTGACTTTAAAAGGAATTGATTATTTCTTATACAGGATAAACCATTAACATTGACTTCCAATCTCTCCATTCCATTGTATTTAAAAAGAAAAAGTAATGCTATCCCATCCTAATATTAAATGCATTAAAATAACCAAATAATCAAGTACTAGTCACAAGCAATAAAAAAATGAGAAAACCACGATTATCTACAATGTGTACTACTAAAGTTTATTCAAAGTGGGCAGACCAAACCACAATATTAATACTGATAATACTTTCAGAAGCCTTAAGACATCTTCATGAACTAAAGGGAAAAAAATGAAAGTGTTAGTCGCTTAAGTCATGTCTGACTCTCTGCAGCCTCCTGAACTGTAGCCCACCAGGCTCCTTTGTCCATGGGATTCTCCAGGCGATAAACTGAAATGGGTTGCCATTTTCTACTCCAGAGGATCTTCCCAATCCAGGGATCGAACCCACAGCTCTTAAGGCATAATCATATGCTTAAAGATTTTGGTGAAGTCAGTTGCAGAAATGTATGCACTGGAGATAATAGACCCAAGGACAGATAACTGAAAACTTTAAAAGCAATACAAACTTTGATTTGGAAGAGTCCATATAGAAATAGGGTTTTTGAAGATTGGATAATTTTTATCTCCTTATCCACAGATCACATACACCCTTGTCTTACAAAGACAGTAAAAACCTAATCTTTGAATGAAGGCAGATGAAAGAACATGACTATTTGGAATTAATAACTGCCTTAATTTCATCACTGTGATAGCTGTTACTTATATATTCTCTGATTGTTTGTTGTTCTGTCACTCAGTCATGTCTGACTCTTTGCAAAACCATGGACTGCATCACACCTGGCTTCCCTGCCCTTCATCATCTCCTAGAGCTTGCTCAAACTCATGTCCTTTGAGTCAATGATGCCATCCAACCATCTTGTCCTCTGTTGTCCCCTTCTCCTCTTGTCTTCAATCTTTCCCAGCATCAGGGTCTTCTCTAATCAGTCAGAGCTTCACATCAAGTGGCCAAAGTATTGGAGTTTCAGGCTCAGCATCAGTCCTTCCAATGAATATTCAAGACTGATTTCCTTTAGGATTGACTGGTTTGAGCTCCTTTCATTCCAAGGGACTCTCAAAGTCTTCTTCAACATCACAATTCAAAAGCATCAATTCTTTGGCACTCAGCCTTCTTTATGGTCCAACTCTCACATCCATACATGACTACTGGAAAAACAATAGCTTTGACTACATGGACTTTGTTGGCAAAGTAATGTTTCTGCTTCTTAATATGCTAAGTTTCTCATAGCTTTTCTTCCAAGGAGTAAGCTTCTTTTAATTTTATAAAGCAAACAAAGTTTGCCACTGCTTCCATTCTTTCCCCATCTATTTGCTATGAAGTAATGGGATCAGATGCCATGGACTATAGTATTCCAGGCTTCCCTGTCCTTCACTATCTCCTGGAGTTTACTCAAACTTATGCCCATTGAGTCAGTGATGCCATCCAATCATCTCTTCCTATCACTGCCTTCTCCTCTTACCCTCAATCTTTCCTAGCATCAGTTCGTCACATAAGATGGCCCTTTGCTTCAGCTTCAGCATCAGTCCTTCCAGTGAACACAAGGTTAATATCTTTCAGGATTGACTAGTTAGATCTCTTCGCAGCCCAAGGGACCCTAAAGAGTCTTTTCCAGCACCACATTATGAAAGCATCAATTTTGTGGCATTCAGCCTTCTTTATGTTCCAGCTCTTATACCCATACATGGCAATTGGAAAAAAACATAGCTTTGACTATACAGACCTTTGTCAGCAAAGTGATGTCTCTGCTTTTTAATATGCTGTCTAGGTTTGTCATAATTTTTCTTCTGAGGAGCAACCATCTTTTAATTTTGTGGCTACAGTCACTGTTTGCAGTGAGCCCAAGAAAATAAAATCTATCATTGTTTCCACTTTTTTCCAATCTGTTTGCCATGAAGTGATAGGACCAGATGTCATGACCTTGGCTATTTGAATATTGAGTTTTAAGCCAGCTTTTTCACTCTCCTCCTTCACCTTCATCAAGAGGCTCTTTAGTTTCTTTTCACTTTCTGCCATTAGAATGGCATCTTCTACATATGTGAGGTTGTTGACATTTATCCTGATAATCTTGACTCCAGCTTGTGATTCATCCAGCCCTGCATTTCTCACAATGTACTCTGCATATAAGTTAAATAAGCAGAGTAAAAATATACAGCCCTGACATATTTCTTTCCCAATTTTGAACCAGTCTATTATTCCATGTCCCATTCTAACTGTTACTTCTTGACCTGCATAAAGGTTTCTCGGGAGGCAGGTAAGGTGGTCTGGTATTCCCATCTCTTAAAAAATTTTCCACAGGTTATTGTGATCCACATAATCAAAGGCTTTATCATTGTCAATGAAGCAGAAATAGAAATTTTCTTAAATTCTCTTGCTTTGTCTGTGATCCAAAGGATGTTGGCAATTTGATCTCTGGTTCCTCTACCTTTTCTAAAGTCAACTTACACATCTGGAAATTATCAGTCAATGGAGTGTTGAAACCTAGCTTGAATGATTTTCAGCCTTGATAGCACGTGAAATGAGTGCAACTGTACAGTAGTTTGAACATTCTTAAGCATTGCCCTTTGGGATTTCAATGAAAACTGACCTTTTCCAATCCTGTGGCCGTTGCTGAGTTTTCCAAATTTGTTGGCATAATAAGCACAGCTCTTTAACAGCATTATCTTTTAGGATTTGAAATAGCTCAGTGGTAATTCCATCACTTCCACTAACTTTGGTCATCATAATGCCTCCTAAGGTCCACTTGACTTCATACTCCAGGATGTCTGGCTCCAGGTGAATGACCACACCATTGTGGTTATCCAGATCATTAAAATGTTTTTTGTACAATTCTGTGTATTCTTGCCACATCTCTTTAATCTCTTCTGCTTCTGTTTGGTCCTTGCCATTTCTGTCCTTTATTGTGCCCATCTTTCCTTGAAATGTTCCCTTGGTATCTTTATTTTTCAAAAAGACCTCTAGCCTTTTGCATTCTATCATTTTCCTCTATTAACAATGCTGAAAAAGAGGTTAAACTAGTTTGATAAGGCTGCCATAACAAAACATTACAGATTGGATGTCTTAAAAAAAGCAAATTTATTTGCTCACAGTTCTGGAAATTAGAAGTCTAAAATGTTGGTGGGTTTGATTTCTCCTAATGCTTTTCCTTAACTTACAGATATTCACCTTCTCATTATGTCTTTTCCTCTGCGGGTGAGCATCACTGGTGTATTTATGTGCATCCAAATGTTCTTTTCTTATAATGATACAACTCAGATTGTATAAGGACCTACACTAATGGCCTCATTTTAACTTAACCACCTTTATAAAGGCCATTTCTCTAAATGTAGACACATTCTAAGGTACTAGACATTGGAGGGAGGAGGGAAATGGGGGCTAGACTTTCAACATAAGCAAAAAAACACAATTCAGTGCATTTCTATACACTAACAATAAACTATCTGAAAAAGCATAAATGAAACAATCCCACTTACAATGTCACCAAAGATAATAAAATTAATTTAGCCATGAAGTGAAACTATAAGACTTTAAGGAAATCAAAGATCTGAAGAAGATACAAATCCAAAAATAGTTCAATTTTTATATAAGAAGAATTAATATTGTTAAAATATCCATACTACCCAAGTCATCAAATACATTTGATGCAATGCCTATCAAAATTCTAATGACATTTTTTACAGAACTAGAAAAAATCTTGAAATTTGCATGGGGGTCATAAAAAATCCCAAATAGAAGAATCCTGAAACAAAAAAACAAAACTGAAGGCATTCCTGGTGGCAAACTATATTACAAAACTCTAGTAATCAAAAGAGCATGGTACTGGCATAAAAACAGACACACAGACCAACGGAACAAAAGAAAAAGCCCAGAAATGACCCCCACATATACAGTCAAAACATATTTGACAAGGGAGCAAAAATACTCCATAAGAAAAGTATAGTCTCTTCAATAAACTCTGTTGGGAAACTGGAAAGTTATATGCAGTAAAAGGAAATTGTACCCTATCTTACACCACTCACAAAATTAACTCAAAATAAATTAAAGACATAAATATAATACCTGAAATTATAAAATTCTAGAAGAAAACATAAGGAAAAATTTTCTTGACATTAGTCCTGGCAATCAGGTTTGCATATGACACCAAGAGCACAAAGAACAAAAGCAAAAATGAACAAGTGGGACTACATCAAGCTAAAAGGCTTCTGCACAGCAAGAGGAACAAAAGAATACAATACAACCTATGTTTGATATGACTTCCCTGGTGGCTCAGATGGTAAAGTGTCTGCCTACAGTGCAGGAGACCTGGGTTCAATCCCTGGGGAAGGAAGATCTCCTGGAGAAGGAAACGGCAACCCACTCCAGTATTCTTGCCTAGGAAATCCCATGGATGATGGAACCTGGTAGGCTACAGTCCATGGGGTCGCAGTCGGACATGACTGAGCAACTTCACTTCACTTATGTATGATATATACAGCAATGTATCAGAAAAGTGGTTAATATCCAAAATACATAAAGAAATCATACAACTCAATAACAAAAAGTCCAATTTAAAAATGGGCAGAGGAATTGAACAGACATTGTCCAAAGAAGATATACAACCGACCAACAAATACATGAAGAGATACTCAACACTGTTAATTTTCAAGGAAATGCAAATCAAAACCACGATCAGAGGGCACTTCACATTAGTCAGAATGGCTGTCATCAGAAAGACAAGAGCAAGCAAGTGTTGGTAAGGATTTGGAGAAAAAGAAAGGCCTGTGCACTATCGGTGGAAATATAAATTGCTTCAGGAACCAGGAAAATAGTATGAAAATCTCTCAAAAAAATAAAAATAAAACTACCATATGATCTAAAAAGCCCACTTCTGAGTATACATCCAAAGAAAAGGAAAGCAGGATATTAAAAAGATACCAATACCCAAGGTATGGTAGCAATCTAGGTGTTTGTCAAAGTGGTGAATGATAAAGAAAATATGGTATACACAAACAATGAAACAATAATCAGATATGAGAAAGAAGGAAATCCTGCCTTTTGAAACAACATGGATGGAGGACTCTGAGAACATTATGGTAAGTGAGATGTCAGACAAAGAATGACAAAGTAAGTATTTGATATCATTTACATGTGGAATCTAAAAGTGCTGAATTTACAGAAACAGAAAGTAGAATAGTGGTTAACAGAGGCTATGGAGTAAGGGAACTGGGGAGATGCTGGTCTAAGTATATAAACTTACAGTTACAAGATGAATACATTCTGGGAATCTAATGTACAGCATTTTTATTATAGTTAACAAAACTATCTTATATACATAAAAGTTTATAAAAGATTAGATCTTAAAAGTTCTTACCATCAAGGTAATGATAACCCTGTCTTATCATCAAAAAATAGTTATATGATGTGATAAAAATGTTAGCTAATGTTATGGTAGCATTCTATTGCATAAATAAGTGTATCAAATCAACACATTGCACATCTCAAACTTATACAATGTTATATGTCAATTCTGTGTCAATAAAAATGCAGAATAGCACATAAAATATATAGATTTTGAGTTTTTCAGGTTGAATACACAGCAAAAGATGTTGGAGAAAGGGGGCTCAAGTCCTTCCACTTTCCACCATCTCTTAATTCTTTGGTGGTCTTTTACTAGAAATTACTACTGCAGTTGCTGTAAACATTAAAGCAACATATAAGTTCATAATAAACAAACTATATACAGTATTTGAAGAACTAAATATATACGGTATATTGTCCCTTGGTTAACAAGTATATATTCTGAGTTTCCACCATGTTGTTATACAGAAAAGTAAAATAGAAAGTTTTCTGCCATCAAATATACTTTGTCCATTTAGGAAAATTTGTTTCATATATATGTGCATGTGTGTGTGTGTGTGTGCGTGTATCTCAAGCAATGAATACTATTTATTTCCTCAATTTCCAAATCTTTAAAATGAAGATAGTAAAAGCATGTATCTCTTAAAATTGTAATTAGGATAAAAAAGTTAAATACATGAAAAATATATAGAAAAATGCTCTTCTGTTGACACTAGATTTTGTGTTATTTATTATTCTTTGGTATTAAATGTCCGATGCCCAAGGAAAACAATTTATAGCATTTGAAGTGAACTAAATTTTTTTTTTAATATTTAGAAGGTTAAAAAGAAATTACTAACTTGAAAAAGTAGGCTTATCTTAAACAGCTTTACCAGGAAGTGATTGAGAAAGGCAAAATCATTTCTGGGACAAAGGTTGAGTCTGAGTGCAATCTTTGTTATTGAAATCAAAGAGAGATTGTTTTTAATAAAAGGTTACATTCTTCCATATGTTTCAACTTTGACTTGGATCTAGAGGGGGAGGAAGTTCAGTTTTAACTTTTTATTGACATTTAATTGTCAGTTTCAGTTGTTTACATTCTTCTCTACTAACGACTCAGTGACTTCACTGCATTGGAAAAGGAAATGGCAACCCACTCCAGTGTTCTTGCCTGGAGAATCCCAGGGACAGCGGAGCCTGTTGGGCTGCCGTCTATGGGGTCGCACAGAGTCGGATACGACTCAAGCGACTTAGCAGCAGCAGCAGCAGCTACTAACTTTCCTGCATCCATTGCAGAGTGGGGATGCAAAATTCTGCAAGTCCACTTCAGGCTCTTATCAACGCTAGATGGGGCAGTGTTACAGATAGACTTCAGGGACTAAAGTCACAAAAGCTGGATTTGAGATCATTTTTACCTTCTCATATAATGGCTGAAAAACTTTGAGCAAAATATTTCAACTTTCAGAATCTGAGCCTCTACGTTTGTGTAATAGGAATAATTGGACTAACTCATTGTAGTATTCTAAGAAACACATTTGATATTTGAAAGCACTAGGCAAATGAAAATAATGTGTTTTCAAATAATAGCGCCCCTCCCCCACCAAATCACTAATACTTATTTAAAGACTTTTTTTCTGTTTGGGTCTTAAAATCCTCAAATGTTGTGGTAATGTAGACAGTTATACATGTTTCATATTTGAGTTGCATTACAACAAAAACATGCTAATTATATGCTATAATTGGATCTAACTCCATTCCCCCTGGAGTTTGGGAAAGTTTTTAATCCTCTGTGTTTACATTCTTAATTTCATTTTCTTTCAAATATTGAACCCCTCCCTCACTTGCCCCAAAAAGCTTATAAATTGCCTTGGAAAGCTAATGGCTGGTCTTTTGGAGGATGTTTATGGAGTTCAAAATGTAGAAAAGCAGTTAGACAACCACAAAGTCCCCAAGAATCTCTGAGTTATTTTACATATTTTTTCCTAAGCTTAAACTAGAAACTCTGGACTTCAGAGGAAAAATATTTTTAATAGATTCATCTATCCGTTTTATCTGATAATCTACCGATAAGTCAAAATTTGAAAAAAGTAATTATAGCACCCTGATTATTATCTAATGCTTACCAATATCTCCTCTCTTTATCTGGAATATTATACATAAAACTGAAAGCATTTTTTGAGTCTGTAAAACAAATCTGCAATTGAAGAAGACTGATCTCAAACCAAGGAAAGGAAACCATTTCTCAGGCTCAGAGGTACATAAATGATAAAATGTTCCATATTCACCTGCTGTAAATACTGTTTCTCAGATTTTGGTAAGATATCAATTTTATATGCTTAGCTGGATACATCTAATTTTTCATCTTTCAAGTTTTCATCATTTAGTGTCATAATGTTCCATGCTATATTTTAGACCATTGATGGGTAATTTTCACATCAAAGATCTGAGGTATGATTTGGCTGCATTTAAAGAAGAGAAAAAATATTCCAAATCATTTTCAAATCTAGGTATTCTAAAATAAAATACAGTGTTCTTTGCTACATCTCAGAGAAGGCAATGGCAACCCACTCCAGTACTCTTGGCTGGACCCACAGAGAAGCCTGGTAGGCTGCAGTGCATGGGGTCGCTAAGAGTCGGACACCGCTGAGCGACTTCACTTTCACTTTTCACTTTCATGCATTGGAGAAGGAAATGGCAACCCACTCCAGTATTCTTGCCTGGAGAATCCCAGGGACAGGGAAGCCTGGTAGACAGCCTTCTATGGGGTCGCACAGAGTCGGACATGACTGAAGTGACTTAGCAGCAGCAGCAGCAGTTGCTACATCTGCCTCTTCAAAAACACTTCCACCTCTCCTGCCCTCCCCACGGCAAATAGAATGAGAACATTAGATTCCTTTAATTAATGATCTTAGAGACATTTTTGAAAAACAGGTGTTATCTTATATTTTCTTTAACATCTAAACAATCTGAATGCTGGTATTAGACCTATAATCTGCCAAAAATATTAATCTGTCCCAAATATATGGAACTGCAATGCAATCATTTCACCATCTTTATCTGTTGCTATGACCACCATATTTAAAAATATGTTTTTAAAAGCTTTTAAAAATACCTGAGATACCATATCACCTAAATGATTATATTCAAAATAAGTACTGATTCAAATTACGACAAACAATATGATTCCTATATCTAAACCTGTACGTATGAATAAACACAAACCACCTCTTCCATGAGCACTTTCTGGAAGCTCCTTGAGACAGGATAACAAAATCAGTACCTGTTAATCAAATGCCCCTGAGCTCCAGAGTTAACTTTGACACCAGAGAGGAAATTATATAAAAGCAAAAGTCCACCATAGGCCCTTTATCTCTCATTTGATTACTACTGGCCTGGATCACTCTACTAACTTTGTATAAGACAAATGTTCCAGGGAAAAAAGCATTTATTCCATTTATTCCTACATTGTGCTAAGTGCTATATAATTTATAGGAAAATTTGGCTCATTGGATCAAATAAATCTGTGGTTGTCATATTATTCATATGCCCATTATTCTGTTTGGATTCCAACTTTTACTTAATTTAGCCTCTCTCCAATTGCCATTAAAACCAATAAAATTAACACAGCACACTTCCCCTGTCTAAGATAACACAGTGTTTGGAAAGAGAGTGACTTTTAAAGCCAGTCAACACTTACTTCCTACACACAATTAATTAGGCACAGAACAGAGTAAATAATTTACCTTCACTCTGAGTAAGTAATTTACCTTCACTCAGAATTGCTTTCTCTGTTCCTAAAATGAAAAGTCAGGAGCTTAGGAAAATGCCTTGTAAGGTTCAAAATTGTAAAGTCATATGAAAGAAAACAGTAAGTTGTTTAACATATACTAAAATATTTATATGAAGAATTCTCCTTCAGTCTTGAAAAAAATAGATGGTTGTAATGACTTCATTTGCTCCCCACCAATCCTTATTATATTCTGTGGCACAAAAAGCCATTGATACACATATGTTGAATGAATTAATGTTGAATATTACATTTAGCTTCTGAAGTGCTTTCATTATATCATATCTCTGGATTCACTCATGGAATCTATGAATAAGCTTGCGATAACTGATGAGTAAACCTAGATTCTGAAAAGTAGTGCAGCCCTCTCCTCCACAGCATGTGAAAGATATAGAATTTGGAATTCAGTTTCCTAAGAATATAATTTAAGGTCACATCTTCTTTGAATTACAACTAATTATGACACCTTAAGCCTTCTTAGTGAGCAATGCAAAGAAATACAGGAAAACATGAGGATGGGAAAGACTACATATCTCTTCAAGAAAATTAGAGATACCAAGGGAACACTTCATGGAAAGATGGGCATAATAAAGGACAGAAATGGCAAGGACCTAACAGAAGCAAAAGAGATTAAGAAGAGATAGCAAGAATACACAGAAAAACATCTTAATGAACTGAGTAACCACAACAGGGTGGTCATGTACTTGGAGCCAGACATCCTGCAATGTGAAGTCAGTGGGCCTTAGGAAGCATTACCATGAACAAAGCTACTGTAGGTGATGGAATTATAGCTGAGCTATTTCAAATCCTAAAAGATGATGCTGTTAAAGTGCTGCACTCATTATACCAACAAATTTGGAAAACTCAGCAGTGCCCACAGGACTGGAAAAGGTCAGTTTTCATTCCAACCCCAAAGAAGGACACTGCCAAAGAATGTTCAAACTACTGTACAACTGCACTCATTTCACATGCTAACAAGGTAATGCTCAAAATTATTCAAACTAGGCTTCAACAGTACATGAACCAAGAAATTCCAGATGTACAAGTTGTATATAGAAAAGACAGAGGAACCAGAGATCAAATTGCCACACTCGTTAGATCATAGAAAAAGCAGTGGAATTTTTTAAAAATCCACTTCTGCTTCATTGACTATGCTAAAGCTTTTGACTGTGTGGATCACAGAAAACTGAAGAAAATTCTGAAAGAGATGGAAATACCAGACCACCTTACCTGCCTCCTGAGAAACCTGTATGCAGGTCAAGAAGCAGCAGTTAGAACTGGACATGCAACAAAGGGCTGGGTCAAAATTGGAAAAGGAGTATGTCAAGGCTGTTTATGGTCACCTTGTTTATTTAACTCATATGTAGAGTATACTATGCAAAATGCAGGGCTGGATGAAGCTAAAGCTGGAATCAAGAATGCTGGGAGAAAAATATCAACAATCTCAGATATGCAAATAATACCACTCTGATGGCAGAAAGTGAAGAGTAACTAAAGAGCTGCTTGATGAGGGTGAAAAAGGAGAGTGAAAAAGAGCTGGCTTAGAAACTCAACATCCAAAAAACGAAGATCATGGCATCTGGTCCTATCACTTCATGGCAAACAGATAGAGAGAAAGTGGAAACTGGTAGATTTCATTTTCTTTGGCTCCAAAATCACTGCCAATGGTGACTGTAGCCACGAAATTAAAAGACACTTGCTCCTTGGAAGGAAAGATATGACAAACCTAGACAGCGTATTAAAAAGCAGAGACATCATTTTGTCAACAAAGGCCCATCTCATCAAAGCTATGATTTTTCCAGTAGTTATGTATGGATTTGAGAGTTGGACCATAAAGAAGGCTGAGTGCCAAAGAATTGATGCTTTCAAAATGTGGTGCTGGAGAAGACTCTTGAGAGTCCCTTAGACTGCAAGAAGATCAAACCAGTCAATTCTAAACAAGTCAACCTTGAATATTCATTGGAAGGACTGATGCTAAAGCTAAAGCTCCAATACTTTGGCCACCTGATGTGAAGAGTCATTGGAAAAGACCCTGATAATGGGAAAGATTGAGCACAAAAGGAGAGGGGGACGACAGAGGATAAGATGGTTAGCTGGCATCACTGACTCACTGGACATCAGTTTGAGCAAACTCAGGGAGATAGTGAAGGAGAGAGAGGCCTGGTATACTGCAGTTCATAGAGTCACAAAGAGTCAGACAGGACTTAGGAAGTGAACAACAACAATTATGACTGTAGGAAGGGTCAAATGTTTCTTAAGTTCCTACTCTATTCCATAAACTTAGCACATGTGATAACAGACAAATTTAGACCAAGCTGCTCCATTATACAGGTGAGCACACAGCTGCTGAGAGAAACTTAAAAATGTGAGCATAATGTCGCAGAGCTTATAAGAGATACAACCAGATTTTTTAAAGCTCATGTACATTTGGCTACTATTGCTTATAATGTTCAACACATCCTAGGGAATATGGAGAATAACTGAAGACAAAATGAATATGTTCTTCTTCACCCAGTTGGCAATAGCTCTATAAAGTTATTACTTCTATTCTGTGTTTAAGTCCAAATAAGTCAGGTTCTCTAAAGCTACAGGAAGAGCCAATGACTGCTCTCAAAAACAATATTTACAGACCCACCAAGCACAGTTCAAGATTGGTGAGAAAAGTACATGACCCTGAACAATGTCTCTATATTAACCTTTTTCTGTCTTTTCATCTTAATATTCCCTCGGTCAAAATTCCAAAGCTTCCCAATTGCTTGGAGAATCAATTATATTTGATGAAGACTATATTTAATGTACTTTACAAACTGGCAAAATTTTGTTCCTCTCTTTCTTTCTTTTTCTGACTATTGCACCCCTATACATTGTTTTCTTTTCCAGAAGCCACACTGATACATTTTTATCTCAACCCATTACCTAAGACTATTCCTCCTCAGCTCATCAAGGTCAAACTCAATTGATGCAATGAAATATTGCCCTAGAGCTCTCTCACATGATCTCCCCTTCTTTGAAGTCCCCTGCATGGGCAGGCAGATTCTTTACTACTGTACCACCAAGTCCCTCCAAAGTTATACTTGATTTAAAATTTGCTGGATGAGCACTGCCTCTCATTGACCCTGGAAACATCCTTTCATTCCTCAATGCTGACCAACCAATCTATGACTGATTTTTTTTAACTAAATTAAAAACTATTTGCATTATCTTGTCTAAGCTTTAAACTGTTTTTTAAATGCCTTATGTTTTCTTCCAATCCCTTATGTGTTGTTTTTATGGTGTCAGAACTCAATTTTCCTTTTCTTTGATATTTAACTCAACTTTCCTTTACTTTTACATATATGAGAGTTCCTTCTATTAAACTATTTTGTTGATCAGAGCTCCTTCATATGTGTATGCCTTATGTTGCTCTCTATGATTTTACATGTGTTTTTGTTTTGCTTTAAAACTTAGGTTTTAGTTAATCATGCTCTTCTGTATTTTTTCTTTTTATACATACATTACTTTCCTCAGTCTTTAAAAAGTCACCTACATTCTCCTAAAACACTGATTCTACTATCATTTCCTTCCCTAAAAATGAATGAACCCTTGTAAAATATGTATTTAAATTTGATGTATAAATTTTACCATGCTACTAATCACAACTTTGCTTATTTTTTTCAACACTTTTATAAGGATCTATTTATGTTGCTACTGACATCAGTTCATCTGCTCCTCACTTATGCAAACTGTTCTATAATGCATGCCCACATATGATAGACTCATTCCTCAGATGATGAATATCAAAGATGCTGCCAAACTGCTTTTGCTAGAAACAACGCAAGGATGAACATCCTCATGCTTATTCCCTTACAGTCGTGGGAAAGAACTTACCTGAGACATATTCCTAGGACCCAAATGACTGGGTCCTGTCCAACTTAACACATCCATAGCATTTTCCAGTATATCAGTGTACACTCTCATCAGAGTTCTACCAGCCCACATGCTGCCAACATTTGATACACCTACTTTTTTAAAGAAAATGAATACTTTATGGGTATTTCAATTATAATTTTTCTGATATGAAACATTTAGTAATCATTTTTCAGATTTCCCAAATTTTAGAATCTTTCCATATACTTATCAACCCTTCTGTGAATCACTAATTTATATCCTTTGATCAATTTTCTATTAGTTTAAGGTCCTACGTTTTAAAAGCTTTTCCTCCACCAAAAGTTCTCAAGATTTTCTATACTCTCTATTAGTTTAATGATTTTTCACATGTAAGTTGTTAATATATTTGATTTCCAACTGTATGTATGATAATCCAAGAATCAAAAAAAATTTTTTTTCATATATAAAGACTTTTTTTTTTTCTTTATTGGCTTTGCCATACATCGACATGAGGGCGATCTGGTTGCGACATCTGTCACACCCTTGATCGCCAGGGTTGATTCGGCTGATCTGGCTGGCTAGGCGGGTGTCCCCTTCCTCCCTCGACGCTCCATGTGCCTCCCTCCCGAAGCTGCGCGCTCGGTCGAAGAGGACAACCATCCCCGATAGAGGAGGACCGGTCTTCGGTCAAGGGTATACGGAGTAGCTGCGCTCCCCTGCTAGAACCTCCAAACAAGCTCTAAAGACATTTTCTTAACATGACCGACTGAGCTATCACTTCCCTACTGTTTTAGTATGACAATTTCACAATATGCCACATTCCAGTAAAACCATGTGTCTATATTTGAGATCTCTTTTCTTTTCTACCAGACTATTTAAATGCTCCTGAACTATCATAAGATTTTTGTTATTGTGGCTTTCTTGGCGTGTTTTAAATATGGATTTCCCCCTTCCTTTTCTTTTATAAAACTGTGTGCAAGTTGTACAATTTTATTCCTCAGTTTACATTTTAGAACAGGTATTCATATACCTCAAAAAAAAATCCAGCTAAAATTAGAATGCATTTAATTGAATGTGTAGGCTAATTTTGGGGAAAATGTAAGCCTTATATTTTTATCCCGTTTCTTAACATACTATATTTTTGAATTACTCCTGTTTTGCTATACTATATAATTTTTAATGATATATGTAAATCCCTTGCAGCTGTAAAACTAGGCATCCTTATCTTAATTCAGATCTCAATCAGAATGTATAACCTGTCTCCATTAATTATTAGTGAATAGTAATTTCCTATAGATTTTTATTATAGTTTCCTTTCAAGATTAGGAAGTAACCTTCAGTTTGTGAACTTCAACTAGTTTATATGAAAATTATGAATTGATCTTCACCAAATTTATTTTGTGCCTCTCTTGAAATTGCTTTTTATTTTCTTTTGTTTAATTTTTTTTAATTGAAGTATAGTTGACTTAAAATGTATGCCGATCTCTGCTGCACAGCAAAGTAACTCAATTATACACACATATACGTTCTTTTTTTATAACCTTATTCATTATAGTTTATCATGGGATACTGAACAGAGTTCCTTGTACTATACAGTAGGACCTTGTTGTTTCTCCATCCTATATACAATAGTTTACATCTGCTAATTCCAGACTCTGACATCTTCCCTCCCCAACCTTCCTGCCCGTTGGCAACCACTGTCTATTCTCTAGTCAGTGAGTCTCTTTCTGTTTTACAGATAGTTTCATTTGTGCTATATTTTAGATTTCATGTATAAGTGATACCATGTGGTGTTTCATCTTTCTCTTTCTGACTTACCTTGACTAGTATAATAATCTCTAGTTGCATCCATGTTGCTGCAAATAGCATTCTTGTGTTCTTTATATGGCTGAGTAGTATTATATTGTATACATGTATCATATCTTCTTTACCCTCTCATCTATTGATGGACATTTAGGTTGTTTCCATGTTTTAGCTATTGTGAATAGTGCTGCTATGAAAATACAGGTGCATGTATCATGTATCTTTTTTAATTATAGTATTGTCCAGGTATACATCCGGGAGTGGGATTGCTGGATCATATGGAAATTCTATTTTTAGTTTCTCAGGAACATCCACACAGTTTTCCATAGTAGCTACACCAACTTACATTCCCACCAACTTTAAGAGGATTCCCTTTTCTCCACATCCTCTCCAGCATTTGTTATTTGTAGACTTTCTAATGAAGACCATTTGACCAGTGTGAGGTGGGTACTTCTTTATAGTTTTGATTTGTGTTTCTCTCTAATAATTAAGGGTGTTGAGCATCCTTTCATGTGCCTACTGACCATATCTGTCTTCTTTGGAGAAATATTTATTAAGGTCTTGTGACCATTTTTCAGTTGTGTTGTTTGCTTTTTGTTGTTGAGTTGTATGAGCTGATCCTACACTTTGGAGAATAAGCGCTTCCCTGTTGCATCATTTGCAAATATTTTCTCCCACTCCCTAGGTGGTCTTTTCATTTTTTCTATGGTTTTCTTTGCTTTTTATTTTCTTTCATCTACTGATATTATGATTTACTGGTGATGTTTAACAAAAAGTCTAAAGAAGAACAATCCATATGCCATAAAATAACAGTCTTTCCTTGGATTGTTATGAATACAAACTTTTAGAAATGTATCTGGCATAAATTAATCAATATATATTATTATTTTATAATTATTGTTGCTAACAAAATTATTTAAAATGCAGGTTACTAAAATTATCTATTATTTATTGCATTGGCGGTTTTCAAACCATGTCCTTTGGAATTCTATAAAAATAAAATTGAAGGAGGATGAGTGAATAAGACCCTGAAGAGATATTGCTTTTCTCTTCCCTCCAAACCAGTGTAACTTATGTCAGAGAAACTCTCTTTTATTTGCTTTGTATATTATCCTTCTTATAAATATTATTTGTGTAAAAAATGATAGTTGCATATCACTAGTATTTAAACGTATTTTGAATAAATGCATTGTTACTAGAGTTGATTCCCTAAGTGACAGTTCTTGCATAGGTAAAAATAAATTATGTGAGGCCTACAATACACAATATTACAATTNTTTAATGATTTTTCACATGTAAGTTGTTAATATATTTGATTTCCAACTGTATGTATGATAATCCAAGAATCAAAAAAAATTTTTTTTCATATATAAAGACTTTTTTTTTTTCTTTATTGGCTTTGCCATACATCGACATGAGGGCGATCTGGTTGCGACATCTGTCACACCCTTGATCGCCAGGGTTGATTCGGCTGATCTGGCTGGCTAGGCGGGTGTCCCCTTCCTCCCTCGACGCTCCATGTGCCTCCCTCCCGAAGCTGCGCGCTCGGTCGAAGAGGACAACCATCCCCGATAGAGGAGGACCGGTCTTCGGTCAAGGGTATACGGAGTAGCTGCGCTCCCCTGCTAGAACCTCCAAACAAGCTCTAAAGACATTTTCTTAACATGACCGACTGAGCTATCACTTCCCTACTGTTTTAGTATGACAATTTCACAATATGCCACATTCCAGTAAAACCATGTGTCTATATTTGAGATCTCTTTTCTTTTCTACCAGACTATTTAAATGCTCCTGAACTATCATAAGATTTTTGTTATTGTGGCTTTCTTGGCGTGTTTTAAATATGGATTTCCCCCTTCCTTTTCTTTTATAAAACTGTGTGCAAGTTGTACAATTTTATTCCTCAGTTTACATTTTAGAACAGGTATTCATATACCTCAAAAAAAAATCCAGCTAAAATTAGAATGCATTTAATTGAATGTGTAGGCTAATTTTGGGGAAAATGTAAGCCTTATATTTTTATCCCGTTTCTTAACATACTATATTTTTGAATTACTCCTGTTTTGCTATACTATATAATTTTTAATGATATATGTAAATCCCTTGCAGCTGTAAAACTAGGCATCCTTATCTTAATTCAGATCTCAATCAGAATGTATAACCT
The DNA here is from genome assembly GCA_006410875.1 of Neotragus pygmaeus. Taxonomy (NCBI): domain Eukaryota; kingdom Metazoa; phylum Chordata; class Mammalia; order Artiodactyla; family Bovidae; genus Neotragus; species Neotragus pygmaeus. The sequence continues at coordinate 34,912 of SJYV01007071.1, forward strand.
GTCTCCATTAATTATTAGTGAATAGTAATTTCCTATAGATTTTTATTATAGTTTCCTTTCAAGATTAGGAAGTAACCTTCAGTTTGTGAACTTCAACTAGTTTATATGAAAATTATGAATTGATCTTCACCAAATTTATTTTGTGCCTCTCTTGAAATTGCTTTTTATTTTCTTTTGTTTAATTTTTTTTAATTGAAGTATAGTTGACTTAAAATGTATGCCGATCTCTGCTGCACAGCAAAGTAACTCAATTATACACACATGTACGTTCTTTTTTTATAACCTTATTCATTATAGTTTATCATGGGATACTGAACAGAGTTCCTTGTACTATACAGTAGGACCTTGTTGTTTCTCCATCCTATATACAATAGTTTACATCTGCTAATTCCAGACTCTGACATCTTCCCTCCCCAACCTTCCTGCCCGTTGGCAACCACTGTCTATTCTCTAGTCAGTGAGTCTCTTTCTGTTTTACAGATAGTTTCATTTGTGCTATATTTTAGATTTCATGTATAAGTGATACCATGTGGTGTTTCATCTTTCTCTTTCTGACTTACCTTGACTAGTATAATAATCTCTAGTTGCATCCATGTTGCTGCAAATAGCATTCTTGTGTTCTTTATATGGCTGAGTAGTATTATATTGTATACATGTATCATATCTTCTTTACCCTCTCATCTATTGATGGACATTTAGGTTGTTTCCATGTTTTAGCTATTGTGAATAGTGCTGCTATGAAAATACAGGTGCATGTATCATGTATCTTTTTTAATTATAGTATTGTCCAGGTATACATCCGGGAGTGGGATTGCTGGATCATATGGAAATTCTATTTTTAGTTTCTCAGGAACATCCACACAGTTTTCCATAGTAGCTACACCAACTTACATTCCCACCAACTTTAAGAGGATTCCCTTTTCTCCACATCCTCTCCAGCATTTGTTATTTGTAGACTTTCTAATGAAGACCATTTGACCAGTGTGAGGTGGGTACTTCTTTATAGTTTTGATTTGTGTTTCTCTCTAATAATTAAGGGTGTTGAGCATCCTTTCATGTGCCTACTGACCATATCTGTCTTCTTTGGAGAAATATTTATTAAGGTCTTGTGACCATTTTTCAGTTGTGTTGTTTGCTTTTTGTTGTTGAGTTGTATGAGCTGATCCTACACTTTGGAGAATAAGCGCTTCCCTGTTGCATCATTTGCAAATATTTTCTCCCACTCCCTAGGTGGTCTTTTCATTTTTTCTATGGTTTTCTTTGCTTTTTATTTTCTTTCATCTACTGATATTATGATTTACTGGTGATGTTTAACAAAAAGTCTAAAGAAGAACAATCCATATGCCATAAAATAACAGTCTTTCCTTGGATTGTTATGAATACAAACTTTTAGAAATGTATCTGGCATAAATTAATCAATATATATTATTATTTTATAATTATTGTTGCTAACAAAATTATTTAAAATGCAGGTTACTAAAATTATCTATTATTTATTGCATTGGCGGTTTTCAAACCATGTCCTTTGGAATTCTATAAAAATAAAATTGAAGGAGGATGAGTGAATAAGACCCTGAAGAGATATTGCTTTTCTCTTCCCTCCAAACCAGTGTAACTTATGTCAGAGAAACTCTCTTTTATTTGCTTTGTATATTATCCTTCTTATAAATATTATTTGTGTAAAAAATGATAGTTGCATATCACTAGTATTTAAACGTATTTTGAATAAATGCATTGTTACTAGAGTTGATTCCCTAAGTGACAGTTCTTGCATAGGTAAAAATAAATTATGTGAGGCCTACAATACACAATATTACAATTATCTATTCAGAATACAAATGGCTTCATAAATATATTCATTTATTTTCTATTTTAAAAAAGAAAAAACATTTACTTGAACATATAATTTCTCATTATACTGAGGGAGTTAGATACTGTAGTGATACCAAGCCATGTCCCTTCAGTGAGGCCACTGTCCTCATGGGGCAATATGCAATGACTAACTATCACCAAAGGATACTGAGCTCTAAAAAAGAGCCTTAGTCACACAGGACTGCATTATGACTTTGATGAGTCCAAGAAATTTCTGCTTTCATGGGCCCTTTCTTCAATAAAGTAAGATTAAACCTTACATCTTACATTGTTATTAATGTAGATATACTGTTGTTTAATCACTCAGTTGTATCTGACTCTTTGTGATCCCATGGACTGTAGCCTACCAGGCTTCTCTGCCCATGGGATTTCCCAGGCAAGAATACTGGAGTAGGTTGCCATTTCCTTCTCCAGGGAATCTACCCAACCTAGGGATCAAACCCAAGGCTCCTGCCTTGGTAGGTGAATTTATTACCATTGAGCCACCAATTGGTAACTAATAATCATCTCCATTGACAAGCAAAGGAGAGAGAGAGGAGGGTATTCTGGTACATATGGTAAGATGGAGAACGTGCTTCAAACCTAATGAGTCAGTTATACCTGAGCTCCATAATGGAAATGGATCTAATGTTTTCAAATTCTACAGTTTTTTGAACACAAGCTGAAAATAATTTTACAGCTTATACACTACCTTTAAAACATTCATTTTTAAAATGTAATTCAAATTTACAAATTCAAAAAACACAGCACAGGAACCACTTGCAAATAAATTTTATCTGCCTGCTGCATCCAGATCACTGATACTAAATCAATGTGTTAAGAAGTAGAACCACTAGAAAGGGCAATAAACTGGCTTGAGATTCAAGCATCCTACAATCAAAAAGTGTTTCCTCTTAACTCTGAGAAAATTAGCTTAGAATTCCTGCTCTAGTGGTCAAGGTTTAGAGTAAGAGATTGTCCCAGAGTTATTTTGTTGCTTTCAAATACAGAACTATAATAACAAAGGGCTTTCTTGGTGGCTTGGTTGGTAAAGAAACAGCCTGCAATGCAGAAGATCCAGGTTCATTTCCTGGGTCAGGAAGATCCCCTGGAGAAGAGAATGGCAACCCATTACAGTATTCTTGCCTAGGGAATCCTATGGATAGAGGAGCCTGGTGAGGTACAGGCAATGGGGTCACAAAAAGTTGGACACAACTGAGCAACTAACACTTTAATAACAAAGAATATGATTCTTAAAACAGGAGCTCTTGGAAACACTGTATTAACAAATATCTATTGTATTATCCATAGATTGCTGTTGGAGAAAGGATATATCCAATATGGGAAGAACCAATGATTCTGTGTTGAGAGAATTTGTTCTGACTGGGCTTTCTGCTCACCCAGAGCTCCAGACAGTTTTCTTTGTCCTAGTTCTGTGCATGTACCTGATGATCCTGCTGGGAAATGGAGTCCTTATCTCTGTAATCATCTGTTATTCTCATTTGCACACCCCCATGTATTTCTTCCTCTGTAATCTTTCCTTCCTGGACATTTGCTATACAAGCTCCTCTGTCCCATTAATTCTTGACAGTTTTCTTACAGTAAGGAAAAGTGTTTCCTTCTCTGGATGCATGGTGCAAATGTTTCTCTCTTTTGCCATGGGAGCCACAGAATGTGTACTTCTAGGCATGATGGCACTTGACCGCTATGTGGCCATCTGCTACCCACTGAGATACCCTGTCATCATGAGAAAAGGTGCTTATGTGCCCATGGCAGCTGGATCCTGGGCTGCAGGTATTGTTGACTCAGTGGTGCAGACATCTCTTGCAATGCAATTACCATTCTGTGCTGACAATGTAATCAACCATTTCGTTTGTGAAATTCTTGCTATCCTAAAATTGGCCTGTACTGATATTTCAATTAATGTGATCAGCATGGCAGGGTCAAATCTGATTGTTCTAGTTATTCCATTGCTAGTAATTTCCATCTCTTACATTTTCATTGTTGCCACTATTCTAAGAATTCCTTCCACTGAAGGAAAACGTAAGGCCTTCTCCACCTGCTCAGCCCATCTTACAGTAGTGATTGTATTCTTTGTAACAATCTTCTTCATGTATGCTAAGCCCAAATCTAAAAGCTCCGCTGGTACAGATAATCAAGACATCATTGAGGCCCTCATCTCTCTCCTCTATGGAGTGATGACCCCCATGCTCAATCCTCTCATCTATAGTCTGAGGAATAAGGATGTAAAGATTGCTGTGAGGAACTTGCTGGGTAGGAAAACTTCTCTGATTGAATATGAACTATGATTTATACCATGTAACTCAGAATTCAAAGCTGCTGCAGACACAAAATTCAAATAGAGAAGATTACCATGTGAAAACAATTTCACAAAGTGTCATTCAAAACTATATGATATTGTAAACAGTGCTACAAGATCACTGAACTGCACCTGTCACTTCAGGCCATGTTTTTCTCCAGATATATGATGAGGAATGTGATGGCAGGATCATTCAGTTTCAGTTCAGTTACTGATTCTTTGCAACCCCATGGACTGCAGCACACCCGGCTTCCCTGACCATCACCAACTCCTGGAGCTTGCTCAAACTGATGTCCATGGAGTCAGTGATGCCATCCAACCATCTCATCCTCTGTCGTCCCCTTCTCCTCCTGCCTTCTATCTTTCCCAACATCAGGGTCTTTTCCAACGAGTCAGTTCTTCCCATCAGATGGCCAAAGTATTGGAGTTTCAGCTTGATCATCAGTCCTTCCAATGAATATTCAAGACTGATTTCCTTTAAGATTGACTGGTTTGATCTCCTTGCAATCCAAGGGACTCTCAAAGTCTTCTCCAACACCACAGTTCAAAAGCATCAATTCTTCAGTATTCAGCCTTCTTTATAGTCCAACTTTCACATCCATACATGACTACTGGAAAACCATAGCTTTGACTAGATGGACCTTTGCTGGCAAAGTAATGTCTCTGCTTTTTAATATGCTGTCTAGGTTGGTCATAACTTTTCTTCCAAGGAGCAAGCATCCTTTAATTTCATGGTTGCAGTTACCATCTTCATTGATTTTGGAGCTCCCCAAAATAAAGCTCACTGTTTCCATTTTTTTCCCATCTATTTGCCATGAGGTGATGGGACTGGATGCCATGATCTTCATTTTTGAACACTGAGTTTTAAACCAACCTTTTCTACTCTCCTCTTTCATCAAGAGGCTCTTTAGTACTTTGCTTTCTGCCATAAGGAGGCAGGATCATATGATATCTCTATTTTTACTTTTTAAAGGAACCTCCATACTGTTCTCCATAGCAGCTGCAACAATTTACAACAACAGTGTAGGAGGGTTTCCTTCTCTCCACATCCTCTCCAGTACTTGTTTGTTGATTTCTTGATGATAACCATTCTGACTGCTATGAGGTGATATTTAAATATAGTCTTGATTTGCATTTCTCTAATAATCAGCAATGTTGAACATCTTTTCATGTGCCTCTTGGCCATCTGTATGTCTTCTTTGGAGAAATGTTTATTTAGTTCTTCTGCCTATTTTGATTGGGTTGTTTGTTTTGATGATTAAACCATATGAGCTGTTTTTAAATTTTGAGACCAATACCTTGTCAGTCACATCATTTGCAAATATTTTCTCACCTTGTGTGTGTTGCCTTTTAGTTTTGCTTTACAGTTTCCTTAGCTGACCAAAAGCTTTTGAGTTTAATTAGGTCCCACTCATTTTACTCTGAGAGACAGAACATATATTGCTGTCATTTATGTTAGAGTGTTCTGCCTATGTTTTCCTCTAAGAGTTTGTCCATTTACAGATGAATAGAAAAAGAAAATGTGATACATATATACAATGGAATATTACTCAGCCATTAAAAAGAATGAAATAATGCCATTTGCAGTAACATACTGCTGCTAAGTCACTTCAGTCATGTCCGACTCTGTGCAACCCCAGAGACAGCAGCCCACCAGGCTCCCCCATCCCTGGGATTCTCCAGGCAAGAACACTGGAGTGGGTTGCCATTTCCTTCTCCAATGCATGAAAGTGAAAAGTCAAAGTGAAGTCGCTCAGTCATGTCTGACTCTTCGCGACCCCATGGACTGCAACCTACCAGGCTTCTCCATCCATGGGATTTTCCAGGCAAGAATACTGGAGTGGGGTGCCATTGCCTTCTCCATGCAGTAACATGGACAAACCTAAAAGAGTTCAGTTGCATCACTTTTATATTCCACTTTTATATTTATATTATACAATATTTCACTTCTGTCTGACTTATTTCACTCAGTATGACAATCTTTAGGTCTGTCCATGTTACTGTAGACCTAAAGATTGTCATACTGAGTGAAATAAGTCAGATAGCAAAAGTGAAATATTGTATAATATCACTTATATATGGAATATAAAAGTGATGCAACTGAATTCCTTTATAAAATGGAGAGTCACAGACTTACAGAACAAATGTATGTACTGAATGGGGTGCGTAGGAATATTTAAGGAGTTTGAGAATTACACGACTGTTTTTAAAGTCATTAACTAACAAATACCTCTGACATATCACACAAAACTCTGCTCAATAGTATGTAAAAACTAAATGGGAAAATAATTTGAAAATGAATAGATACATGTAAATGTATGACTGAACCACTTTGCTGTTCACCTGACAATAACATAACATTGCTAATCAACTATACTCCAATATAAAATAAAAAAGATTAAAATATATGATAAAATATATATTTATGACATATAAATATATGATATATCTTGGTTGCCAAAATATGTCTTGGCTACTGTTATTACTTTTAGTTAGTTACTTTTTAATTTCTAACTGCAGAAAGTAAACATGCTTGTGGCTTTTCAGAAAACTATTATGGAAATGCAAAATATTGAAAATCTCTTAGGAAGCCCCAGAAAAACATAATCACTCTTAAATATTTTGAAAATAATAAAGACACATGTATATTACCATATGTGAAATGGATGACCAGTCCAAATTCAGTGCATGAAACAGGGCATACATACAAAGCTGGTGCACTGGGACAACCCAGAGGGATGGGATAGGGAGGGATGCGGGAGAGGGTTCGGGATGGGGAGCCATATGTACACCCGTGGCTGATTCATGCCAATGTATGGCAAAAACCACCACAATAGTGTAAAGTAATTAGTCTCCAATTAAAATGAATTAATTAATTAAAAAGAAAATAATAATAAAGATAAAAAGTGTTCTAAAAGACAGTTTGTAACCTAAAATAAGTATACAGCCAATTATTCAAAATCACTATGAATTAATATATCTATCATATATTTATTTTTATATTGTTCATTTATTTATAATTTCTCTCCACCAACACATAAAGCTCTTATATGATAAGTAGGAACTTTTTATCATCCTATAATATCAGAAAGATCTAGTAGAGGACATGACATATAATGGATGTTCCATCAATATTTTTTTAAAAAATAAATGAACCACATTATGTATAAATGCTGAAATTTGTATCTGCCATATCTGAGTTAACAATGGTTTTTCAAAAAATATCTGATTCAATATAATATTTTATAAATTAACTATATTAACATTTTCCCCTTCATGGATCACAGCCTTCTCATGGTGAAGGGGCTTGTGTAACTCAATATGAGCCATGCCATGCAGGGCCACCCAAGATGGACAGGCAAAAGCGGAGAGTTCTAACAAAATGTAGTTCACTGGAGGAGGGAATGACAAACCACTCCAGTATTCTTGCCACAAGAACCCCATGAACATGAATAATATGAAAAGGCAAAAAGATGACACAGGAATATGAGCCTCCCAAGTTGGATGGTATCCAATATGCTACTGGCAAAGAGCAGAGGACAATTACTAACAGCTTCAGAAAGAATGAAACAGGGCAAACCAGAAACGATGCTCAGCTGTGGAAGTGTCTAGTGGTGAAAGTATATTCTGATGCTATAAAGAACAATATTGCATAGGAACCTGCAATGTTAGGTACGTGAATCAAGCTAAATTAGAAGTAGTCAAGCAGGAGATGGTAAGAGTGAACATCAACATCTTAGGAATCAGTGACCTAAAATGGACAGGAATGGGAGAATTTAATTCAGATGACCATTATATTTACTGTGTGTAAGAATCCCTTAAAAGAAATGGAGTAGCCCTCAGAGTCAACAAGAGAGTTTGAAATTCAGTACTTGGGTGCAATCTCAAAAATGACAGAATGATCTCAGTTTGTTTTCAAGACAAACATTTCACCAAAATATTAATCCAAGACTATGCCTGAACCACTGATGCCAAAGAAGCTGAAGTTGATCAGCTCCATGAAGACCCACAAAGACCTTTTAGATCTAATACCAAAAAAATTATATCCTTTTCATTTTAGGGGATTGGAATGCAGAGGTAGGAAGTCAAGAGATATCTGGAATAACAGTGAAGCTTGATCTTGAGCTCCTTATTGCAAAATTGAATTCAATTTTCTTAAATTGAAGAAAGCAGAGAAAACCACAAGGCCATTCAGATATGACCTAAATCAAATTCCTTATGATTATACAGTGGAGGTGACAAATAGATTAAAAGGATTAGATCTGGTATACAGAGTGCCAGAAGAACAATGGATGGAGGCTCCTAACTAAAGGAGGCAATGAACACCATCCCAAAAAAAGAAATGCAAGAAGGCAACGTGGTTGTCTGAGGAGATTTTACACATAACTGAAGAAAGAAAAGAAGCAAAAAGAAAGGGATAAAGGGAAAGATACACCCAACTGAATACAGAGTTCCAGAAAATAGAAAGGAGAGAAAAAGGGCTTCTTCAATGAAAAATGAAAAGTAGAGGAAACAACAGGATAGCAAAGATTAGACATCTCTTCAAGAAAACTGGAGATATCAAGGGAACATTCCATGCAAGGAAGGGCACAATAAAGGACAAAAATGGTAAAGACATAACAGAAGAGGAGATTCAGAAAAGTTGGCAATACCCAGAAGTATATGCAAAAAATTATTAATGGCCAGGATAACCATGAGAGTGTGGTCACTCACCTAGAACCAGACATCCTGGGGTGTAAAGTCAAGTGGGCCTTAGGAAGCATTAGTATGAACAAAGCTTGTGGAGGTTATGCAAATCCAACTGAGCTATTTCAAATCCTAAAAGATGATGTTGTTAAGGTGTTGCAGTTAATATGCCCACAAATTTGGAAAATAGCAGTGGCCACAGGACTGGAAATGGTGTTTTCATTCCAATCCAAATCTTTGGCACTTTTCAGACTACCAAAAGAATTTTCAGACTACCGGAAAATTGTGCTCATTTCACATGCTAGTAAGGTCATGCTCAAAATCCTTCACGATAGGCTTCAACAGTACATGAAGNGGCCACAGGACTGGAAATGGTGTTTTCATTCCAATCCAAATCTTTGGCACTTTTCAGACTACCAAAAGAATTTTCAGACTACCGGAAAATTGTGCTCATTTCACATGCTAGTAAGGTCATGCTCAAAATCCTTCACGATAGGCTTCAACAGTACATGAACTGAGAACTTCCAGATATACAAGCTGGGTTTAGAAAAAGAAGAAAAACCAGAGATCAAATTGGTAATATATGTTGGATCATAGAGAAAGGAAGGGAATTCCATAAAAACATCTAATTCTGCTTCATTGACTATGCTAAAGCCTTTAACTGTGTGGATCACAACACACTGTGGAAAATTCTTAGAGAGATTGGAATATCAGACCACCTTACCTGACTCCTGGGAAACCTGTATGCAGGTCAAGAAGTAACAACTAGAACAGGACATGGAACAATGAACTGGCTCAAAACTGGGAAAGTTGTAAGACAAGGCTATATTTTGTCACACTGTTTATTTGATTTACATGAGGAGCACATCATGTGAAATGCCAGGCAGGATCAAGATTGCTGAGAAAAATATCAACAACTTCAGATATGTAGAAGATATCACTCAGCAGAAAGCAAAGAGGAACTAAAGAGCCTCTTGATGAGGGTGAAAGAGGAGAGTGGAAAAGCTGGCTTGAAACTCAATATTCAGAAAACTAAGAACACGGCATCTGGTCTCATCGGTTCAGTTCAGTCACTCAGTCATGTCCAACTCTTTGCAACCCCATGAATTGCAGCACGCCAGGCCTCCCTGTCCATCACCAACTCCCGGAATTCACTCAAACTCATGTCAATTGAGTCGGTGATGCCATCCAGTCATCTCATCCTCTGTCATCCCCTTCTCCTCCTGCCCCCAATCCCTCCCAGCATCAGTCTTTTCCAATGAATCAACTCTTCGCATGAGGTGGCCAAAGTACTGGAGTT
>SJYV01007071.1:45914-70481 GCA_006410875.1 Neotragus pygmaeus
ATAAGGGTGGTGTCATCTGCATATCTGAGGTTATTGATATTTCTCCTGGCAATCTTGATTCCAGTTTGTTTTTCCTCCAACTCAGTGTTTCTCATGATATACTCTGCATATAAGTTAAATAAGCAGGGTGACAACACACAGCCTTGACGTACTCCTTTTCCTATTTGGAACCAGTCTGTTGTTCCATGTCCAGTTCTAACTGTTGCTTCCTGACCTGCATATAGGTTTCTCAAGAGGCAGATCAGGTGGTCTGGTATTTCCATCTCTTTCAGAATTTTCCACAGTTTATTGTGATCCACACTGTCAAAGGCTTTGGCATAGTCAATAAAGCAGAAATAGATGTTTTTCTGGAACTCTCTTGCTTTTTCCATGATCCAGAGGATGTTGACAATTTGATCTCTGGTTCCTCTGCCTTTTCTAAAACCAGCTTGAACATCTGGAAGTGCATGGTTCACGTACTGCTAAAGCCTTGCTTGGAGAATTTTGAACATTACTTTACTAGCATATGAGATGAGTGCAATTGTGCAGTAATTTGAGCATTCTTTGGTATTGCCTTTCTTTGGGATTGGAATGAAAACTGACCTTTTCCAGTCCTGTGGCCACTGCTGAGTTTTCCAAATTTGATGGCACATTGAGTGCAGCATTTTCACATCATCATCTTCCAGGATTTGAAATAGCTCAACAGGAATTCCATCACCTCCATTAGCTTTGTTCATAGTGATGCTTTCTAAGGCCCATTTGACTTCCCATTCCAGGATGTCTGGCTCTAGGTGAGTGATCACACCATCGTGATTATCTTGGTCGTGAAGATCTTTTTTGTACAGTTCTTCTGTGTATTCTTGCCACCAAAGTCTCTCACTGTTTCCTTGTTTCCCCATCTATTTGCCATGAAGTGATGGGACCAGACGCCAATATCTTAGTCTTCTGAATGTTGAGTTTTAAGCAAACTTTTTCACTCTCCTTTTTCACATTTATCAAGAGGCTCTTTAGTTCTTCTTCGCCTTCTCCCATAAGGGTGGTATCATCTGCATATCTGAGGTTATTGATATTTCTCCCAGCAATCTTGATTCCAGCTTGTGCTTCATCCAGTCCAGGGTTTCTCATTATTAATTCTGGACATAAGTTAAATAAGCAGGGTGACAATACACAGCCTTGATGTACTCTTTTCCCTATTTGGAACCAATCTGTTGTTCCATGTCCAGTTCCAACTGTTGCCTCCTGATCTGCACACAGATTTCTCAAGAGACAGATCAGGTGGTCTGGTATTCCCATCTCTTTCAGAATTTTCTACAATTTGTTGTGATCCACACTGTCAAAGGCTTTGGTATTATCAATAAAGCAGAAATAGATATTTTTTCTGGAACTTTCTTGCTTTTTTGATGATCCAACAGATGTTGGCAATTTGATCTCTCTTTCTTCTGCCATTTCTGAACCCACTTTGAATATCCAGAAGTTCATGGTTCATATACTGTTGAAGCTTGGCTTGGAGAATTTTGATTATTACTTTACTAGCATGTGGAGATGTGTGCAATTGTGTGGCAGTTTGAGCATCCTTTGGCATTGCCCTTCTTTGGGATCGGAATGAAAACTGACCTTTTCCAGTCCATGGCCACTGCTGAGTTTTCCAAATTTGCTGGCATATTGAGTGCAGCACTTTCAAGGCCTATATCATATATTTATTCCTAGAGAAAAAATAGGTTGATAAGTGTACCTACAGTCAATCAAACTCAAATATTTATACCAAATAAAATATATCAAATATGCCAACCCTTCATACTCCCTTGGAAATGTATACTTATGAAGTAAGTAACAGATTGAATTGGATGAGAGTCCTCCTTTCCACAGCAAATAGACACATAAACATTCTATTATGCTGACTGAATTGTCTCATCATTGTAAACTGGACATTTCAAAGAAAGCAGCATAACCTGTTGGCAAATGACTATTACTGACAGAAATCGTCAATCCTATATCAGAAGTACACTTACTGTTTCAAAAACCTAACTAAAATCCATACATTGGATCAAGATGTTACCTCTAGGGATAATTATTAAGCTAAGTAGACTGTCTTGAGGATGAAGAGTTGTTTTCAAAATTGTGCTCTTTTACTTATTATAAAGAAGAAGGTCATCTGCTAATATTTACTCTTTAAAGGTTTTCAAATTAAAATCTTTTTCTCCATACTCTATGGCACACAACTCAGATCTAGAGCCAATCTCTAATTTCTGTTTTGGAAACTGTTGAGCATAACCAAAAATTCAACAAAAGGAAGAGGAAAAACTTTTATATAGACAGAACTAAAAGGCAACTCTTTTGTGTGTGATTTTGTTCTTTGTATTTTTAAAATCTAAAGGACCCAAAACTCATCACAATACACTTACTCAGAAGTCTCACCAATATTTAGTTTTGCATTGTCTGCTCTTCAATTACAGTCTTGCATAGAATTGAAACACCAATGGTATGCTCCAAGTTATTAATGAGAGATGGTCTAAAAGGCCTTGCTATTCATGTGCTTCTAGACAATCAGCATCAACACCATCTGGAAACATGTTCATAAATTCAGATCTCAAATATCACTTGAGGCCCACTGATTGAGAATCTTTTACAAAGATTTCCCATGTGACTCATCTGTATATTAAAGTTTTAAACACTCCACTAGATGGGTGGCTTTATTCCTCAGTTGCACAATAGAATCATCTGATGAGCACTATTTTAAAAGAGGCCTTATTCCCACTCCTTAGACAACTGGCATAATTTTGGGAGGGCAATAACCAGGCAGGTAAAAAAGGAGGGATGTAAATCAGAAAAGGTAGATATGAATAGTAATTTATTACTTACTGTATATAAATATGTTAAAATAATTTTTAAACATATTCTATGAAATTTATTTTCCTCAGATTTATAGTGATGATTAAATAATACATGTATTAAATAAGTAATACATAAGCATATTAATAAATTACACAACCCTGCCAAGAAACTAAAAGACACTTACTCCTTGGAAGAAAAGTTGGTAATGGATGGGGGGCCTGGCATGCTGCAATTCATGGGGTCTCAAAGAGTCGGACACGACTGAGCGACTGAACTGAACTGAACTGAAACCAATGCTACTGTTAATGACTGACATGATACAAAACCAAATAAATCAATAGTCTTAAGATATTAAGCATGGTATTTCCAAAATAACAATTATCATAGTACATCTGTGGTTCACCTAAGTCAGAAATAACAAACTTTTAAAAATGCAAATAGTTCTTCCCTGTCTCCGAACCTATCACAATCTCAGGAAATAGAACACAGGAGTTTGTATTTTTAATAAACTACAATGTAACTATTGTGTATCTTCTACTCCATAACATATAAACAGGAAGAGGAATATAAAAAGCTAATTTCAGAACTAAAATCAACCAGCTACTTTCCCTTCCTCCAATGATCTCTTACTTCATATGATAATACTGTATAGATTCCTTAACACCTACATCTCTTCTATAATACTCCAGGTATGCAAAAATAAAATGGAAAGAACCAATTCAACAGGCATTGAGTTCATTCTTCAGGGACTTTCTGAGTACCCAAGAACCGAAAAATTCCTTTCTGTGATACTCTTGGTGATGTACCTTGTGATCCTTCTAGGGAACAGCACTTTGATCATCCTCACTCTCCTGGATTCCCACTTTTACATCCCTGTGTATATCTTTCTTGGTAACCTTTCCTTTCTTGATATTTTGTGCACATCCTCCTTTATCCCCTCAACAATGACACAATTTCTATCAGAGGAAAAAAAAATCTCCTTCACTAGACGTGTTGTTCTGACGTCTGTCTTCAAACCATGGCATCCACAGAGTGTGTGATCCTAGCAGTGATGGCACACAACTGTTACGCAGCCATCTGCATGCCTCTGAGGTACCCTATCATCATGAGCAAGGCACTTTGTATTCAAATGGCAGCTCTCTCATGAAGATGGGGCTTTCTCAACTCACTGACACAAACAATTCTTGCAGTACACTTACCCTTCTGTGGGAAAAATGTCATCAATCATTTTGTTTATGAAATATTGGCCTTTCCCAAGCTTTCACAGATATTTCCTTGAATGAGATTACTCTAACGTTTGTCAGTGTACTATTTTTGTTTATTTCATTACTATTGATTTTCATCTCCTGCATTTTCAACCTTTCTGTTGTACTAAGAACCAATTCATCTGGAGGAAAAAAAAGGCTTTTTCCACCTGCTCAGCCCACATTACAGTGGCGAGTGTGTTTTATGTGTCAATCCTCTTAATGTATATAAACCAAGTCCAAAGACGCTTCTTGGGACAAACTGATTGCCATGTTCTATGCAGTAGTCACACCCATGCTCAGTCCTATCATCTATAGCCTGAAAAATACAGAGGTGCATGGTGCCATGAGAAAACAGACAACTAGACTGCTTCCGAAGGAAAGAATAAGGAACCTACAACCTTGAGCTTATGCACAAAATAATGCCTCATATATTTGAGGCAAGGTTTTCAATACAAGCAGAACAAAGAAACTAAAGGATATATGTAAAATCCCAGAATCTAAAAATTGGAAGGAAATTTCAAAGTAATAATCTGATTTTATCTTTTATGAAAATAAGGACAACTACTGTTAGAAGTGGGAGTAAACTTTTAGAAACAAAAAAAAGTGAAATTGTGTTTTCCAAAAAAACTTAACAAGTAAAACATATTTCACTCCCCTTTTTGAAAGAACTACATAAGTCCATGTTTTTTCTGTTTATTACTCATTTTTGTTTTACTCAGGGACTGGATCTGGCCCCAACCTAATTTTTCTACTACAAATTTTTCCTCCTTTTTTCCCTTTCTGTGTTTATCCCACACCCTCTGCACACACTATGCTGTATTCACTATGTAGTTATCCAAATATATCATGTTCTTTCACATTTAATGACAATAGTATATGTCAGTTCATTCCTATCATGATATATTCCCCATGGTGGCATCACAGCCATCTAATTAAATACAATTTGAGTGTTATTTACTCTGAAAATCCTTCCAAAATTTACTCAATGGAAAAGTACTATTTACAATAGCCAAGATATGGAAGAAACCTAGGTGTCCATCAACAGATAAATGGATAGAGAGATGTGGTATGCATATATATATATATGTGTGTGTGTGTGTATGTATATATATATATAGAGAGAGAGAGAGAGAGAGACTGTTAGCCACAAAAAGAATAAAATTTTGCCATTTGTAGCAACATGGATGGACCTAGAGCATAGTGAAATGAGTCAGAAAACAAAAAATACTCTGTTGTCACTATTATGAAGAATCTAAAAAATAAAATAAATGAGTGTATGCAACAAAACAGTAAAATACAGATACAGAGCACAAACTAGAGGTAACCAGTGTCTGATCACCAAACATATGTGGGAGGAAAAAGATGGGCTATAGGACTAAGAGACACAAACTACTATTTACAAAATAAGTGAGCAACAGGATATATTATGCAGAAGAAGGAAATATATCCATTGTTTTGTATAAATAAATTGAATATATTCTATTAAAATATTGAATCACTATCTTGTATTCCTGAAACTAATAGAATACTATAAATCAACTATACTTTAATAAAACAGAAGGAAAAATAAAAATAAGGAGATAAAGATACAGTAGCATAATTCAACCATGTATTAGAAGGATTTGCATATACATGTATTCTGAGAGATGGGAGTAATTAAGAACAGTGTTTCCCAGAACCTATAACTTCTTCCTATTCTTAGAAATGTTATCACATACATTTTGTTTATAGTTTTGTCCATTAAGCATATGGACAAAAACTGAAAGTAAAATTGAACTTGTGATCATTTTCATCTTGTAAGAAGTAGAGCGTTAGTGTGTTATTTTCAGTTCAGTTCAGTCACTTAGTCTTGTCCAACTCTGCAACCCCATGGAATGCAGCATGCCAGGCTTCCCTGTCCATCACCAACTCCCAGAGTTTCCTCAGATTTATGTCCATCGAGTTGGTGATGCCATCCAACCATCTCATTGTCTGTCATCCCCTTCTCTTCCTGCCTACGATCTTTCCCATCATCAGGGTGTTTCCCAAGGAGTCAGTTTTTGCATCAGGTGGCCAAAGTATTGGAGCTTCAGCTTCAGCTTCAGCATCAGTCCTTCAGTGAATATTCAGGACTGATTTCCTTTAAGATTGACTGATTTGATCTCCTTGAAGTCCAAGGGACTCTCAAGTGTCTTCTCCACCACCACAGTTCAAAAGCATCAATTTATCTGTGCTCAGCTTTCTTTATAGTCTAATTCATCCATACATGACTACTGGAAAAACTATAGCTTTGGCTAGACGGACCTTTGTCGGTAATGTCTCTGCTTTTTAACATGCTGTCTAGGTTTGTCATAGCTTTTCTCCCAAGGAGCAATTGTCTTTTAATTTCATGTCTGCAGTGATTTTGGAGCACCAAAAAATAAAAGTCTCTCACTGTTTCCATTGTTTCCCTCCTCTATTTTCCATGAAGTGATAGGACCAGATGCCATGATCGTCATTTTTTGAATATTGAATTTTAAGTCCACTTTTCAACTCTCCTCTTTCACTTTCATCAAGAGGCTCTTTAGTTCCTCTTTGCTTTCTGTCATAAGGGTGGTGTCATCTGCATATCTGAGGTTTGATATTTCTTCCGCCAATCTTGATTCCAGCTTGTGCTTCATCCAGCCTAGGAACTAATAAAAAATCATTATCAATTGACTGCTGCTTTCATGTTTATTCAATATTTTCTCATTTGACTGTCATGTCAGCCTCNTGATATTTCTTCTGCCAATCTTGATTCCAGCTTGTGCTTCATCCAGCCTAGGAACTAATAAAAAATCATTATCAATTGACTGCTGCTTTCATGTTTATTCAATATTTTCTCATTTGACTGTCATGTCAGCCTCATAATTATCTCTCATGATTGTCATGTCAGTAGTCAGTAGGCAGTACTCTGCCCATATTCCAAACTAAATAACCAAACCATAGATATGCCAAGTTAGGTTTTTCCAAGGTCACACAGCTAAGACATGGAGGAGTACAAATGCAGTCCTGAGTTCTTTGGTTCTAAAGCCCATGATTTTCCATAACACCTGCTATTCCTCTGGTAGCAATAATTAAGTTGACAAGTATTGATTTTGTAAGCCAGAAGCATAATAATTCTTTCCACAGAAGTGTAGATTAAACCTCTGAATGAAGATAGAATGAGTGAGCACGATTGGCTAAAATTAATAATTGCTTTAAATCCAATCACTGTGTTAGTTATTTATGTATACTCTCCTTCCTCCTTGGCACATAGAGTGCTAGTCATTCTTCTCTACAATTATCTCCACTCTTTTATTCTTCTACTCTTCCAATGGCCATAAAACATTGTCCCTAGGCATTAATACAATAACCACAACCTATCTACCTGTTTTGATGAGATTGTTACTCTTTGGACAGACTAGTTCAACCTTTAGTGTGATTTTCTCACTTGCTCTAAGATTTACCCTCTAAAGCTTCTCTGTCTTTCTGCAAGTGGTAACTCTCAGCTTGAGTTAAAGCCATCGCTATAATTCTATTAGCTCTGTGATATCTCCATGATAAAGGGTAAATAAGATGTGCATATTAACTTCACATTTAAGCAATTGGTCCACAGGCAGAATATAAATGTTACAAAAGCTGCTAACTGTACACTTTGTAATTATTCATATATTGTGGTTTACAGAATAAGGTATCTTCATACATTTCAATATTTTATGTCAATTTAATGAGTCTGGGGTATTGTAAATTCTGTAATATGGGGTTAATGTCTTGCCTTTCTTCTCTAAATGCTAATAGTTCATTTATATTCTTGGATTTAAACAACCAGGCATCTGAAAAAAGCACAACAGAAATGTGCTGATTGTTTCACTGAGGTACTCTGTAGTTTCTTTGAGTTAATAATATAAAGTCAGCACTCTATGACAAACAACATATCATTAAACTCTGATTTTTTTGTTCATAATGATATATCTCCACCCCAGTTTTATTTAGGATTATTTTTATGCAGACCTTTTATATTTGTACACAGACATTCCCACACATCTATCTGGATACAAAAGCACATCCAAATATGTAAAACACACCCACACATTTATAGAATATATGATTGCTATCATCAAATGTCACTATTCAGAAAAATGTTAATCAGAAATTAGCTCAAAAATCTACTAGTTGACTGTGAAGAAGGCTGAGCACTGAAGAATTGATGCTTTTGAACTGTGGTGTTGGAGAAGACTCTTGAGAGTCCCGTGGACTGCAAGGAGATCCAACCAGTCCATTCTGAAGGAGATCAACCCTGGGATTTCTTTGGAAGGAATAATGCTAAAGCTGAAACTCCAGTACTTTGGCCACCTCATGTGAAGAGTTGACTCATTGGAAAAGACTCTGATGCTGGGAGAGATTGGGGGCAGGAGGAGAAGGGGGCGACCAAGGATGAGATGGCTGGATGGCATCACGGACTCGATGGACGTGAGTCTGAGTGAACTCCGGGGGATGGTGATGAACAGGGAGGCCTGGCGTGCTGCAATTCATGGGGTCGCAGAGAGTTGGACATGACTGAGCGACTGAACTGAACTGAACTGATGCTTATATAGTACATATTTATAATACTGAATGCTTAATAATTGGCTACAATGACATTAGTTAATTTTATATTCTAACTCCTTGAAATAAAATTTGTCATCATTAAGATCTATGTAAGAGTTTGAGATATTTTTATATTATCTAACAACTTCAATTATAGATCAAGAAACAGACTTAGAAAACCACACATCACATTTGAAATGAGTGCATTCCTCAATTCCAATGTTCTGATGTACCTTGACCACTAAACATTCCTTAAATTTATGTGTTTTCACATGTGCTTATCAATGTTATTTGCCACTGGGGACTAAGAAAGTACAAAAGGGGTTTTTAATCAACATCTTTTTCACAGCTGTTTTCATCTCTTTGTTGCTTAGACTATAGATGATTAGATACAATTTGAGGGTTAAAACCACATAGAGTAGAGCCATAAATTTATCTATTTCCTGTGAATCTACAGCTGAGGGCTTCAGATACATGGAGAGAGCTGTCCCATAGGACAAATCCACTACACTCAAGTGGGCTGCACAGGTTGAAAAGGCTTTGCTTCGATCATTCACTGAGCTGATTCTTAGGAAGCTGGAGAGGATGGACACTCAAGAAATAAAAATGAGCAGAATCAGCACAAGAAAGAAGTACACTGATCACCGACATGATTAACTGAAACTTGGAAGTGTCTACACAAGCCAATTTTAGGACAGCCAGAATCTCACAAATGAAATGACATCTACTTCCACTTAAAGACAGCAGCAACACAGAAACCATTTCCACCAGGGCAGTGAAGGAGACTGTCACCCAGTAGCCAGCTGCAATCTATACATAAACCTTCTTGTTCATGATAATGAGGTATCTCAGAGGGCTGCAGATGGCCACACATCAGTCATATGTCATCACGGACAAGAGCACATACTCAGTGGAGCCCATGGCCAAAGAGAAGTACATCTGGGCAGCACACCCTGAGAATGAGATGGTGTTTTTCCCTGAAACAAAGTTTGCCAGCATTGGAGTCAGGACAGAAGTATACCAGATGTCCAGACATGACAGGTTGCTGAAGAAGTACATGTATGTGTGCAGGTGAGAATCCAAGGCACTAAAAGAAATCAGAATACTATTACCTAGTAAGGTGATCGAGTACATCAGCAAGCACAGCACAAATATGGTGATTTCAACTTTCGGATAGTGAGTAAATCCCAGAAAGAAAAAAATTAGAAATGACTGTTGAGTTTGTCTTGCCCATTTTAATCCTCCTAGTCCATCAGTAGTATTGAATAAAAGTATACGTGGTCTATATTTAAATTTTACATTCTAGCAACTTTCAAGGGGTTTTTGTCAGGAGAACTTTAAAAAGAGCATTGCCCTCCAATATTACTAGTGATATCACATTAATTATTCACTCATTCATGCCACATTTACTAAATACACTGAGAATCTAGAGCTGAGTTAACACAAGTCCTTCTTTCAGGCAGTTCATAATCAAATATAGGGCACAGTCAATATCATAATATGCATGCCCCAGGGCAATAGGCAAACAGAATAAGAACCCTATCTCTATGTTGGGAGCAAATGATTAATCAAAAGTAGCACTGAACTTAATCAGGTCAAGGACCACGGGAGATGTGCCAAATGAGGAGCAATTTTTTACAAAGTTATAATGTGAGAGAGTTTGCTTGCCCTTCATAAAGCTGAAAATTATCTTATGAATAGACAGACACACTGACACAAGGAACATAAGGAGACAGACTGAGAAGATTGGCTAGAGTCCAATGACTATGCGTGTATGCATGCTAAGTTGCTTCAGTCACGTCCAACTATAATGTCACCCAATTTCTCTCCTCAAGAAGGCAATTTGAATATGAAAATAATATTGAACCCCTTCCTTTCTTAGAAACAAAATCACTTTCCAAGTTTTAGTATTTAATTATTCAAATAAAATTTCTTACACCATATCTTAAAACCAATCACATATTGAGACATAAGTTTAAAAATCACTTTCTAAAGAGTAGGCTGGGATGAGCCTTCACATACATAGGCCTTGTGTTCTCTTTTATCTATGTCTCTATCCTCATCTCCCAATATTCTATTTCCATGCACACTTTCTGCTCTGAAATAGCAACAGACTTGTCATTCCTATATTCATCATGAATTTAACATTTCTATGTCTTTAATATATGTTTTACCTCCTTGGAGTGTCTTTGTTTCCCATCTGCAATCTTGTCTTTCATAATATTACTCTTAATAACATTGCTCAATCATCAAAACCATGTGCAAAAATCTTAATTGCAGTTTCATTCTTTGTACATATGTTATTGAAGTATATCACAATGAACTATATCAGATGTGCATGTCTCTATTCTTCCCACCTTGCACTGTGAGCTTCAAGAGCTTGTTCCCCACAGTCCAGCAAGATAACTTGCACTAAAGATTTTTAATAACACATTGCTTCCTTAAATATATTAACTTCTGATACATGTAAAATGCATACAATTTTACCATATATCTCTAAGCCAAAATAAAAACCTGAAGATTTCTCAATTAGTTTACATCTGCTTTCTTACATGTGACATTAAAGAATGGAATTGAATTTGCTTTTAAACCTTATTTGATGTAGAATCTGAAAGGAAAAAGGATGAAGACCACGTTTACTAAAAGAAGAGGTTCCAGTCATCCTCTGTAGAGAATTAGAACACTATCCTCAGAATGTGAAATTTGGGCTCTAAATCAAATCATGATTCTTACTGGTACATAAAATTAGCCAAATCATCACTTGAACTTTTTGAAACTTGTTTTCCTAATCTACACTAAGGAGATAATTCCTACCTAGTACAGATATGAAAGATCTAGATTAACTTGCTTGAAATTCTCACTCCATCATCCCAATTTCGTGGTCTCTCTAACATTTCAGAGAATCACAGTAATGCATTTATGATTTCAAGGACACCCGGCTTTCCAGAACTGTAATTGCCCGAATGCTGCTCCTGTGCTGGCCCACAGTAAGTCAAATTTTTTAATTTATCACATTTTCCACAACCGATTAAAATTTCAACCCCTAATCCATGTGTGAAAATAAGACACTTTACTTATTATCTCCAGAAAGGCAAAAGTTAGGCATGCCTGGTCTCTAACACCCACTTTGGTCAGTATATACCCTCACTCCCACTGAGGGTCTCTCTGTTGGGCTTTCCCCACCCAGCACTAAGTGTTCTGTTCTTTTCAGTGCTCTGGCTCTGGCCCTTCATGTCCCATCTCTCCTTTCTGTCTCGCTTCACCACTCTTTTGTCCACTTTCAGAAGCAAACCAATGAAGTCTTGTCTTTTTCTCATCCAGATTGAGTCCCACTCATTTCTTCATCCTTATCTTAGATCTTTGTCAGAGTCTTCAGTACTCCAAGACATTTTACATTTCACCTTTCTCTTTAAATTGATTTCTGATTCCAATGCTAAGATAATTAAATATTTCCCAACTAACTCCTTTCTTCCTTTCTAAATGTCAAAGCCAGAATAGTCTTAGAGAACTTCTAATCCAACTTGGCCTTTTTAAAACTGAGAGATGTTTAGTTAGGATTTGCTGAGGTAAATGTCTGGAATATATAGCCAAAAGTTTTATCCTGTATTCAGGACTCATGTCTTCAACTCATTTTCCCTACCAACTAGTTACTTCTTTTTAAGGTAAATATCTTTATTCTGGTTTACTGGCCTAGTTGAGACCCATTAATAAATTTTGTAAATCTGAGGTTACAGAGAGAGATGGCTAACATCTTGCTCCCATTTACCTCAGCACATGGAACAAGCATTTTCCCTTCTGGCCCATGTGTGCTTCAATATTTAAAGTTGATCTTCAGCACAGACTTTCTTATTAATCTGGTACAGTGCTCAAAAGAAAAAGATCTTGCATGTGGACTGGATGGATAACATGCCTCTATCTTTGTGAAGAACATATGAACACACACTATACATGATTTCCCTATGGATTAAGCCTGTCTCTGGCCAGCAGTGACCACAGGACTAGGATCCTTCATCCATATCCTTTCTGCTAACAGGACCAGTTACTAGATATGTGACTTTGAACAAATAACTTTTATATCTCAACATTCTCACCTACACATGGGGATTTTTTTTTCTTTAACACATAATTTATTGATTTCTTCAATCCCCTAAATTTTATTGTACAAAGTTGATTAAGATGATTTGCCACTGAACGATTTTCAGAGCAACTATTACCAGGTGGCTGCCATCTATGGGGTCGCAAAGAGTCGGACACAACTGAAGTGACTTAGCAGCAGCAGCAGCAACACAGATAAAGAATAATATGATTTGTAAATATATTTTGGAATATTCAATTTTGAGTATTATATTGCCCTGCTGAATGTTACTATGGAGATTTTAACAGCATCACTGTGGTGTTCTTTAGAGAGATAAAGTTTAAATGCATAATCGCATCTGGCATATGGAAACACTATTTTGATTTCCTTCATCTTCAATTGTTCATTTTTTCAAGTTCTTTCATGTTTCTGTCCCCAGTTTTACATCTTACAAAGGTATCACTAAATTTTTATCAATCAGATCTGTTCAGGTATATGTTCTCTTTTATCCAACTAACCATGTATAATTTTCATCATACATGATATAATATTGATGCATGTTATATCCAACTTTNTTTCAAGTTCTTTCATGTTTCTGTCCCCAGTTTTACATCTTACAAAGGTATCACTAAATTTTTATCAATCAGATCTGTTCAGGTATATGTTCTCTTTTATCCAACTAACCATGTATAATTTTCATCATACATGATATAATATTGATGCATGTTATATCCAACTTTCCTCACTTGGTGGTGAAGAGTGTATACCACTGTAGCAAAAGCCAACACCATTGAAAACAAGGAACTTAAAGGTTGATTTTTTTTTAAGACTATTTCAACTCATTCTGTTAAATGTTAAATGAGTGTGTGTCACAAATATTATGGTCTTATGGGTTTGATCTCTGGGTCTAAAGTTTTCACAGGAATGCATCACCAGCAACAACAACAAAAATTAAAATTTCTCAAAACAATTCCAAAAATACTCATGCGCACATAATAACTATGAAAGTCAAAATTCTTTTGTTAGCCAAGGATTCATTGTTCCATTTCATTCCCACACAAATCAGAAAATGTATTCAAGAACAAGTAACAAAATTTTCAAAATAGAGAGACTGCAGGGCAGGGAATGTTCAGCACTGTAAAAAATGTTTGCAAACCAAACCAAAGAAAACTGAATTGGTCCCATGAGGTAAACTGTTACAGAATCAGAACTCTGGTGACACCAGCCTAATTTATGTTCTAGATAAGACTGCAAATCTGCTGCCTATTTCACAGCAACCTCACTGGACCAGTTAGAAATGACATCAGTAGACATGTACTCACTTACACCAAACCAAAGACCAGGAAACTATATTCTAATTAAATGATGGATTCTTGACCTAAATATACAGATTTTTAGGATAGTCAAATTACTTCAGATTTCAAATTACTGTTTTGATTCTATTTTTCATTTTTCTCTTCAGTATATTGATGAAAATATCATCTTGGAATTTTTTTAATTCCTATTCTTTATAGACAATTCATGATAAAAATATATTCTACCTCCAAAACACATGGCTTACTTTGACTCAGTTCAATATCCCCTTGGAAATGTGTTTTTAGTATGTTCTCAGTTATTACCTTAAATGGAAGGTCAACTTGCCTCCTAGGTTGCAACACATAGCAGATTGCTTTGCACTGGTCTTCTATTTGTAGCTTATTGCACAAAGTTTTCCACAAGGTTGATAAATTTCTGAAGATATTACCACTGAGGAGCCATAATATCACAGGACTTCTCTGGAAAACATTAATAGCAAAGGCATTATTTCAAATTTTTTTTTTAATATAAATTTATTTATTTTAATTGGAGGTTAATTACTTTACAATATTGTATTGGTTTTGCCATACATCAACATGAATCCGCCACAGGTATANTAGTGACCAAAAAAAAAAAAAAATACAGTAAGTATTTAGTGACGTTTAAAACCAAAAAAGGAACAGAAATATAAAGAAAGAATGAGGAAAGAAATTTGCATTCAGGAGTCAAATTGGTTCTCTTATATCAGAACTAATTCTGGTAAAGTCTGGAAGATTTTCTAACCTGTGGAATGTTCCCATTCATGCTACCTTTTTTTTTCTTCTCTGTTGCCTCTATTAATTAAAATAAAACTTTAAAGGAAAGAATGAATCATGAAAGTTATTTGAGAAACCTTGTTCCATAACCAGTCAGGATGGGAATAAAAACTGCAAGGAAATGAATGGATCTCAGTACTCTGAAGCCCACAGGAAGGAAAACAAGGTAAGGCCAAGTGGCTGGTCAAGAAATGTGAAAGTGACCAAGGAATTTATCAGCAGGAGGTGTACCACTTCATCCTCTGCAGTTTCAAAATGACCCCTCAAAAACACCAATCCAAAAGTATCCAGTTCTTTCTTACAACTTTTACTGGATGCTATAGTATACCATAGTAGTTTTAAAACTTTTCCAAGCAACTTTTATTTTTCCCAAATAAAATATTATGAAACACAGAACATATGAAACAAAGGCAGAGCCAGCTAGATGGTTAGGGGGTATCAGAGATCTGACTTCTTAGAAATGTCCTATTCTACCCTCAGCCTTCAGTGCAATAAAGACCCAACATACTATGAATGCATTTCCTTTGAATGCAAACAAAGGAACCAGTTTAGGAAATAGTGGAGAAGGAAAGTATTTAATATTAAATACTCTTCATATTTTGTTCAAGTCAGTCTATATTCCACAAGATTGTGCACCTCTTGGTGATATTTTGGTTTTCATTTCCAGGTTGTTTATATTTATATTTATGTATATACATATATATATTGCAGCATAATGCCTGAAACAAAGTAGATACTCAGTAAACACTGGTAGATTAAATAATGGAATTAAGGAAGAGATGGCTCAATGAATGAATGGAAAGCTCTTATTTTACAGGAAATTCATGTAACAGTAAAAACACCTAATCTGTGACATCTTAAATCCATTATTACAAAGTTCCCAGAGAACTGTACAACCAAGTTCTTCAGAAACTAAGTAATTTTTATGTCACTTAACAGTAATTATAATTTTCACTCAAAGTCACCACTGCTCATCTGTTGAAACAAAAATAGACCAAATTTCCTCATCAGTTGGGATATATGCACAAAGCCTCACATTCCTTCAGACAACTCTGTACAGATGTATGCTTGCCAGATTGCAGGCAAAAGAATATCAGCTCTAGGAAAAATAGCATCATTTTTCTACTCTTTCCTATGATATACACACAGCCAGGTATCTAACATCCAAAAGTGGTCATCCCTCTCTAAGGTCAAACATTACCCCATTATGAATCATTTAGTGCTGAATTTAGGTAGCACTCTGACTCTTAAAAGGCACTTTGTACTTTGCCTTCCTAGGAAAGTTTTGAAACTAGAAAATTGATGCACATAGAAGATAAGAAGTTAAACTAGTTAAATGCTACTTCTGTTTACATAAAATTATAGAACTTATCATTCTAGAGTTAAACTAACTGTGGTTTGGATGAGAATATTTTCTACCCATAGATTTCTTTCCCTTTTCTCTTTAAGAGAGTCATGAAGAACGTGGGCCTTAGATTTCTCACACATTTAGACCCTAGGAACAGAAAAATGAAAATTTCAAGAATCAATGGTGCTACCAATCCTTACATTTATTTTGGAACCTACAAGTGAGAGCTAGTCCTGCATTCAGAGTAAATGAATTTTTTAAAGCAACATTCACTTTCCCCCTGAGAAGCATTTCTGACAGAGTATATTCTTCACAGCTGCCTTCACATCTTTGTTTCTCAAACTGTAGATGAGGGGGTTGAGCATAGGCGTCACGACTCCATAGAAGAGAGAGATGATTTTGTCTGTGACTTGGACTTTGTCTGTACCAGAGGAATCTTTAGCCTTAGGCTTTGCATACATGAAGAGAATGGTTCCATAGAATATAATCACCACTGTTAAGTGGGCAGAGCAGGTGGAGAAGGCTTTTCGCCTTCCTTCTGAAGAAGGAATCCTCAGGATGGCAGAGAGAATGAAAACATAGGAAATGAAAATAAAAAGTACTGGGACCACAAGAAAAATCATATTAGCAACAACCATGCTGATAACATTTATGGAGATATCAGCACAGGCCAATTTTAAGACAGCCAAGATTTCACAAGTAAAATGATTAATGACATTATCCCCACAGAAAGGAAGTCGCATTGCAAGAGAGGTTTGCAACATAGAATTGACACCCCCTGCAATCCAGGACCCTCCAGCCATAGGCACATACGAATTCTTGCTCATAATGATGGGGTATCTCAGAGGGTTGCAGATGGCCACATAGCGGTCAAATGCCATCATGCTTAGAAGGACACACTCCGTGGCTCCCATAGCAAAGGAGAGAAACATTTGTACTCCACATCCAGAGAAGGAAATGGTCTTCTTTGAAGTTAAGAAGCTGCTGAGAAATAAGGGGATAGAAGAACTGGTGTAGCAAATATCCAAGAATGATAAGTTACTGAGGAAAAAGTACATGGGGGTGTGCAGGTGAGAGTCACAGACACTTACAATGATGATGACACCATTTCCCAGCAGGATCACCAGGTACATAAATAACACCAGCACAAAATAAATGGTTTCAAGCTCTGGGTAGCCAGAAAGCCCCAGCAGGACAAATTCTGTAACAGAAGACTGATTGGTCTTTCCCATATTAATGGTCTTTCCATTAACTAATGATCTTTCCCGTTTTCTTTCAACAAAAGAAATTCTACAGCAGTTGGAATACATATGGATCTGTTATCGCAGTGTTCGTAAGAGTTGTTTGCATCCTTAAGTGGTTTCCTTTTGGGTAATGTGGACCTATAACTAGATACACAGATAGCATAAGAATACGCTAAAATCCTCTAAGCTAAAATCAGTTAGACTTTCAGAACTCATGAAGAAGGCTTAAATTCAAAGAAAACAAAATGTGCCCTTTTTAGAAAAGATTCAGAACAAATATAGCTGGGTTAGAATTATGTCTCACATTATGAGTTTGAAATTATTTTGAATGCAATTTCACCATAACATTTTGATCAAACATTCCAGAATACAACTAATGTTATCTGTAACAAAAATAATCATTTTACAGCTACTAAAATCAAATGGTATGTGTAACCCTGCATCAATAGTAATATAATATCAGTTGCAAATAGACTGCGACTAGAAAAACAAACTGAAAAGATACATCTTTAGCAAAAGGATGTTTGGTAATTTCTAATTTGAGGAGAAATGTATACCTATAATATCCTAAAATATTAATTAAGGCATTAGTAATACTTATAGAAGAAAATATTTTATACACAATTATTCTTTTTGGTCTCTTTTGGTACAAATTGGGACATCTAGGTAACTCTATTTTCCTGCCAGATAAAGAATACTAAGTTGACCTCAGAAAACTTTAGTGCACCTGTCATAATCTCCAGTCGAAACAAATATATATATATGTGAACTGAAAGATTTAAGGGACAGGGAATTTACTCTTTTGCCTCTATGCTTGAGAAAATGTAGATTAGCTTCTCCCTCCACAGAAGTCTAGCAGCTTAACTTCTGCTCTAAGAGCTGCTCTGCTGATGATCCTCTCACTGCATATTCAGAAAACCGATAATAGAGAGAGGTGAGTCATTCTAAAATATTTTTAAGCATTAGCAATATGTTATAATTACTTGAATCAGTATTTTTATATTAAAACAGAAACAGAAGTCGACTCACTTTTTTATGAGATTGCTAGTCTCATAAATTCCAATCCAGTAAATTCAGTAAAATTCAGTAAAACAACTAAAAGAAGAAGTATTTATCATTTTTTTCATTAATATAAAGTAGCTGCCATTTCTACATTGTGGGAAAAAAAAGTCAACTAACCACTAGCAGAACAGAACTGATTTTCAGTAAAATGAAAGCTAGACCTTTTTATAGTCATTTATTTCACTAGTAAAGGATCAGCCAATGGAGTACCAAAACAACTTAAGATCTTTGCTGCTTTGAGGATGTTTTTAATCCCAAAAGCAATTTAAAGTTCACAGTCTGGTTTGAGCAGAATTTAGAAAATTTCTAGTACTTTGGGGATGAAGTCCCTTAGAAACAATTAAAACAAAGTTGCTAATATAATTTAATTAAGCTGTAACTCACAAAACAAATCTTCTGATTCTACACCCTTTGGGAAGGACAAATTTAGAATTGCTAGACAGGTAAAATCATCGACATGAAAATTAGAATTGAGTATATCTGATGGAAAGACATGGTAGTAATCTGTGACACTTAGGTCAAAATTGAACTTACTCTCTGAATACAAAGAAGATGGTAAGATACTGGAATGAAATAAGGAATAACATATAGTGTTGAGTATTCTTTTATCTAAAACTACAGCATTTTTAGAAACTGAAGTTCCAACAGGACATGCTACCTGTTGTGTGTGGAGAAGGTATGAATATTACAAAAATTAAATAGGAAGCACTGGGAAAGAATTGTAAAGATTCATTTCAGAAAAAAAAAAAAAGAAAAACGAAAATCATCAGTTCAGCTCAGCCGCTCAGTAGTGTCCACAGTTTGCAACCCCATGGACTGCAGCACGCCAGGCCTCGCTGTCCATCACCAACTCCCAGAGTTTACTCAAACTCACATCCATTGACCAGTCATGCCATCCAACCATCTCATCCTCTGTCGTCCTCTTCTCCTCCCACCTTCAATCTTTCCCAGCATTAGGGTCTTTTCAAATGGGTCAGTTCTTCACATCAGGTGGCCAAAGTATTGCAGTTTCAGATTCAGCATCAATCCTTGCAATGAATATTCAAGACTGATTCCTTTAGGATGGACTAGTTGGATCTCCTTGCAGTCCAAGGGACTCTCAAGAGTCTTCTCTAACACCACAGTGCAAAAACATCAATTCTTTGGCACTTAGCTTTCTTTATGGTCCAACTCTCACATCCATACATAACTACTGGAAAAACCATAGCTTTGACTAGACACACCTTTGTCAGCAAGGTAATGTCTCTGCTTTTTAATAAGCTGTCTATGTTGGTCATAACTTTTCTTCCAAGGAGCAAGTGTCTTTTAATTTCATGGNTACTGGAAAAACCATAGCTTTGACTAGACACACCTTTGTCAGCAAGGTAATGTCTCTGCTTTTTAATAAGCTGTCTATGTTGGTCATAACTTTTCTTCCAAGGAGCAAGTGTCTTTTAATTTCATGGCTGCAGTCACCATCTGCAGTGATTTTGGAGTCCAAAAAAATAAAGTAGGTCATCCTAAAGGAAATCAGTCCTGGATGTTCATTGGAAGGACTGATACTGAAGCTGAAACTCCAATACTTTGGCCACCTGATGCAAAGAGCTGACTCATTGGAAAGACCCTGATGCTAGGAAAGACTGAGGGCAGGAGGAGAAGGGGATGACAGAGGATGAGATGGTTAGATGGCATCACTGACTCGACGAACATGGGTTTGGGTGGACTCTGGGAGTTGGTGATGGACAGGGAGGCCTAGCATGCTGCAGTTCATGGGGTCGCAAAGAGTTGGATACAACTGAGCGACTGAACTGAACTGAGGCATCATTCATAATAGCCAAAATATGGAAACAACCTAAATGTCCATCAACAGATGAAATGATAAAGAAAATGTGATGTATACATACAATGGAGTATTACACAGCCTTTTAAAAGAAGAAAGAAATCCTGCCTTTTGTAACAACACGAATGGATCTGGAGGATACTATGTCAGGTGAAATAAGCCAGACACAGAAAGACAAATACTATGTAATCTAAAATAGTCAAATACATAAAAGCAAAGAGTAAAATGATTGTTACCAGGAACTGCAGGAAGGAGGAAATGAGAAGATATCAATCAAATGGTATACAGTTTCAGTTACATAGAATTAACAAGTAATAGAGATCCACTATACAAAATAGGGCCTACAAATAAAAATATTATCTTGTTGCTGCTTAGTCATTCAGTCATGTCTGACTCTCTTCTCAACCCCATGAACTATATGTAGCCTGCCAGGTTCCTCTGTCCATGGGATTTCCCAGGCAAGAATAATGGAGTGGGCTGTCATTTTCTTCTCCAGGGGATCTTCTAAACATAGGGATCAAACCCTTGTCTCCTGTTTGGCAGGCAGATTCTTTACCACTGAGCCACCTGGGAAGCCTGTTGAATACTAAAAGTTTTATTGAATGGGTTAAAATTTGTGTTAAGTGCTCTTACCACAAAAGGAAAAAGAAAAAAAAAAGCCAAAAGGGGCAGAAGAAAACTGCAGGTGATGAATAAGTTTGTGGTATTGATAGTGATGTTAGTTAGTTTTATGAGTATATACTTATTTCCAAACACATTAAGATGTACAGATTAAATATTTACAGCTTTTTATGTGTCAATCATACTTCACTAAAGCAATTAAAAAAAATTTTTTTAATTCTTAAAATCACCTTCAAAGTTATCCAAGATCTAGACCCTATACAACTCTTCAGCTTCATCTTTCAGCCAATTTTTACCTCTCCCTACTATTCTGCATCATATGTTCTAGCAAAGCTACACTTCTTTTCGTTTTTAAATTAAACTTCTTTTAAGTGATAGAACATTCTGTCTCTCTCTACCCCTCCCTCTTACTCCCGCCCTCTCTCCCTCCTCTTTCCCTCATGATGAAGCTCTTTTTATATCAAAATCTATGTGCTAGGACTCTAGGAAGTGTATTCTTTCATGATTGTTTGATTGGATTTTTTTGCTTTGGGTGATTAATAATTGATACAATTCTACTGCTAGAAAGAGTCGTATCTTGATTGGAGTCTGAGCTGAAAATCAGTTTCCAATTTCACACTAACATTCTACTTTCTGTGTTATACCACTGACACCCTCACTGATAAAAGAAATTTAGATCACATCTATTTACAATGTAATAGTAAAATAAAACAAAAGATACACTGTGCAAAACTAGAAGTTAAAATCATTTTACCATGCTGTCCAATGACAAGACCATTCCAAAAGATTTAAGAAATTTAAAAGGTGACATAGTGATAAGAATCTTGACTTGTGATTATATAAATCATATAAATATTTCTGACCAAAAAAATGCTATTAAGTTTGTACCCTATATAAGAAGAATCTAAATGTCTCATAATTATAAAAACAAATGATAATATATGGTGACAAATACTCAGGTCTGAAATATCAACATGATTAGATAAAACTTGGTAACTCTTTCAGGCATTTAAATGAAAATAGATAATGTAACGTTGATGAAGAAGCTAGTTCATTTTCTTCTTTTGAGGAAACAAGACAATATTTTGTGTGACTTACTAATTAAAATTTTCAAATATCTAAATTTATAAGTTAAACAAA
Source organism: Neotragus pygmaeus (assembly GCA_006410875.1). Lineage (NCBI taxonomy): Eukaryota > Metazoa > Chordata > Mammalia > Artiodactyla > Bovidae > Neotragus > Neotragus pygmaeus. Next base: position 67,959 of record SJYV01007071.1, read on the forward strand.
AAGACAAAGGATTGAAAGATTTTTCATCACAACACCAAGAAACTACTCTTTATTAAAGCAGTCTTCACAAAATTCCCTGAAATAGATTTTTTCCAATATCAAAAAATATTTTTTAAATCCAGGAAATCTGCCAAGTTAAACAAGACAACACTATCATCAAGGCAAGAGCAGATGAGTTTTCAAAATATCAGTATGAAGTTCCTTAAACTTCTTTTAGGAAAGAAGTTATCCTATTTGAAAGGGAAAACTTTTAATAAATTATTTATTACTATAACAAGGGAGCAATGAAAAATAAAATTTTATGGCTCCTTTTAAATTTAGCTTCCTACACTGAAAGATGATCTAGGTTTCACTGTTATTTCTGGGGGATAGGAAGAAAGAGAGAGGGAGGAAAGGAAGAGTATCACAAGACTTACCAAAATTAAACTCTAAGTAATGAGAAGAAAGTAATCAATAAGCTTCTTTCACAAGATATGTTTTCTGCTAACATTTTGCATCTGCTTTAATCTACTTAAGCGAGAACTACGGATTCCGTATGCTGTGCTATACTTAGTCACTCAGTCATGTCTGACTCTGTGATCCCATGGACTGTAGCCCGCCAGGCTCCTCTGTCCATGGGGATTCTCCAGGCAAGAATACTAGAGTGGGTTGCCATGCCCTCCTTCAGAGGATCTTCCCAACCCAGAGATCAAATCCAGGTCTCTCGCATTGTAGCAGATTCTTTACCATCTGAGCCACTAGAGAAGCCCAAGAATACTGGAGTGGGTAGCCTATCCCTTCTCCAGGGGATCATCCTGACCCAGGAATTGAACTGGGGTCTCCTGCGTTGCTGGTGGATTCTTTACCAGCTGAGCTACCAGGGAAGCCCTGGCAGATTGTATAGGCCATAACAATAGAATCTTGATTATTCTTACATCATTTTTCTACAATTTCACATTCAATACCCATAAAGCCACTACTGATATTGCCACCTTCTACATTCACATGATAATCATCTATACAGACATATTTTGCTTTATTGTGCTTTGCTTTAATGTATTTTGTAGATATTACGTTTTCTTTTTTACAAATTGAAGTTTTGTGGCAACTCTGTGCTGAGCAAGACTATTGGTGCCATTTTCTAGCATCATTTGTTCAATCCATGTCTCTGTGTCACATTTTGATAATTCTTGCAATATTTCAAACTTTTTCATTATTATTATTCATTATAGTGATCGGCAATCCTTGATGCTACAATTGGAACTGTTTGGGGGCATCACAAAACATACTCATATAAGGCAGCCAGCTTAATTGATATATGTGTATACTGTAACTGCTTTATTGACAGATTGTTTCCCTGTCTCTTTCCCTCCCCTCTCCTCTGGCATCTCTATTATCTGAGACACAATGATACCGAAATTAGGCCAATGAATAACTTTACACTGCCTCTAGTTTTCAAGTGAAAACTAGAAAACTAGCTTAAATCAATAGCTAGAAAAAATTAATTTTAGTGAAGGCGGCACATTAAAAGCTGACAAAGGACAAAAGCTAGGCCTCTTACACTAGTTAACCAAGCTGGGAATGCAAAGAAAAAATTCTTTAAGGCAATTAAACAAGCTACTCCAGTGAGCATACGAATGATAACACACTGGTGACATGAGGAAAGTTTCTGTGGCCTTCACAGATCAAGCCCACAACATTCCTTTCAGCCAAAGCCTAATCCAGAGAAAGGCCCTAACTCTCCTTGATTCTATGAAGGCTAGGAGAGGTGAGGAAGATGCAGAAGAAAAGTTTGAAACTAGCAGAGACTGTTTCATGAGGTTTAAGAAAGGAATTACTCTCCATAATACTAATTTGTTAAAAAGCGCAAGGAGAAACTGCAAGTTCTGATGTAAATACCGCAAGTTACCCAGAAGACCCAGCTAAGCTAATGAATAAAGGTGGCTACATAAAACAACTGATGTTCAATGCAGACAAAACACTCTTATAGTGGAAGAAGATACCATTTGCAGTATTCATAGGTAGAGAGAGGTTGATGCCTGTCTTCAAAGTCAAAGGACAAGTTGATTTCTCTTGTTAGCTGCTGCTGCTGCTAAGTCGCTTCAGTCATGTCCGACTCTGTGTAACCCCATAGACGGCAGCCCACCAGGCTCCTCTGTCCCTGGGATTCTTCAGTCAAGAATACTGGAGTGGGTTGCTACTTCCTTCTCCAGGAGATCTTTCTGATCCAGGAATAGAACCCTGGTCTCCTGCATTGCAGGCAGATTCTTTACCGACTATGAGCTATGAGAAAAGCCCTCTACAATGGTGCTTGAAGCCCTATGCAAATAGTGGCTTAAGCCAATACTTATTTACAGTTTCAACAATCATAGAACCCTTAAGATTTATGCTAAATCTATTCTGCTTGTGTCCTATAAATGGAACAACAAAGCCTGGATGATAGCATATCTGTGTACAAAATGTTTATGAATATCTAAGACCATTCAGGTATGACCTAAATCAAATCCCTTATGATTACACAGTGGAAGTGAGAAATAGATTTAA
>SJYV01007072.1:0-14985 GCA_006410875.1 Neotragus pygmaeus
GTTTGTTCTCTATATCTGTGAGTCTTTTTCTGTTTTATAGATAGGTTCACCTGTGACCTGTTTTAGATTCCACGTGCAGGTAATATGTGGTATTTGTCTTTCTGACTTACCTCCCTGTACATCATAGTCTCAAGGTCTACCCATGTTGTTGCAAAGGGCATCATTTCACTTTTTATGGCCAGGTGATATTCCATTATATGCATATACCACATCTTTATCCATTCATCTGTCAATGGACACTTAGGTTGTTTCCATGTCTTGACTACTGTTTACTGGCTGGTATTTCTTATATGGAAGTATTGGCTCCATCCTGAAATAAACAGGGTAGGAGATCAGAGAAGTCTATCTTTAGAAATGTGTTACAGCAGCTGTGATGACTGTAGCCGCAGGGAATGCAGATGCAGGAGGACATTCTGAACTGCATGACTCACTAGGGTCCCTTTATTGTTCAGAAGATGCTTCCTGATGTACTCCTTTTCCTTGGTGTTGTTACCAAACTAATTTTCCCCAAACCTCTTTGGTCAAGTCATTTCCCTGCTCAGAGGCCTTCAGTGTGTCTTCTCTCACAGGTTAAGTGCAGAAGCATTAGTCTTCCTTGTCTGAAGTCATCTTCTCTTTCCTCTCTCACTGTTTTTCCTTAGAACATTTCTGTTCCTATGGGTGTAATTTACTCACAGACCTGAAATACGTCCCAGTTTTTCATGCCATCCTGGTTTTGCTGTCAGCCATCTCATAGCCAGCCAGACTCTGTGTTACAAGACTCAACTTAAGAAGGAGGATTCCCCGTGTTGCAAAGAGTAGAAGTTGAGCAGGAAACATTACAATGTTTGTGATACAGTTCTCCATAGGCTGGGTTGCAGCGTGTGGCAGGACAGGCAGATGCAAAGGGTCAGAGAGCTCACAGAGTCATTCACTGGAGCTGGAGAGAGAGGTGGAAGCAGGGGTGGGTAGGATGTAAATTAGAGATGCTGGACATCCCATACTCTGAGGCTAAAGATGCCTCTGGAAATGAAGGTCAGAAAAGAAGAGGCAAGGGGGGACTTAGCATTCTTTGAGTCAGATGGACATGAATCTGGCTTGTAGAGGTACAAAGTCGTAGGCTGTAGGAGGTGAAGGGAAGGAGGAAGCTGGACACAGAGCGGAGGCTCATTGGGAAGCTGTTTGGATGCTGTGGACTTGATCTGACAACAAGATCTTGAATGTGAACTAAGTGGTACTAAAAAATCAAAAGTCTCGAAGAAGCCAAGAGATGCAGAAGAGCCCAACCTGAGATCTTTTCCTATAGTCCATGGTATTCAGGAGGAGTCTTTGGATTTGGAAAAACCCAGGCTGATATAAAGGAAATAGTTCCAACAGAACAAGTTTTCCGGAAAAGACCAGAGAAATATCGGGCCCTGTAGACCAGGGTGAGCTGGGTTGGGTTTAAATCGTACAAGAAGAGATAGAAGTGGGTGTAGATTGTATATAGTTTAGGCTGGAAGGTAAACTGGAGACAAACGTTGGCAATGGAAAACCATAGCTGACATAGATGCCTCAAACTTCTGGACCCGGGCTGCCTGCCGGCAGGGTGTTGGGAAGAGGGCAAGTCTTTCCTTGTAAGAGAGAGACTGACCAGGATGTTTTCTGATGTTTTCGGCCAACCATCTATAATCTTTAGTACCATTTAAAAAAACCAAAAAAACCTTTGGTGTCATTTTGCTTCATCGCAGTAAGTTTCTTTTTTTTCTTTTTCTTTTTCTTTTTTTNGTGCCTGGCTTTCTTTGGGCCTCAGTTTCACGTCTATAAAAGAGGATGCTTCTCCGGCCCCTAATCAGGATCTGCAGGGCCATCTCACCTGGCCTCCATCACCAAAAGACAGTGAGGTGATGGATGAAATGGGCATTGAAAAGACAAAAGTGTTTGAGGAATCGGTACCAAGGAGAGGCTGGGTGCTGCATCTCCCTCTAGGCCTAAGAATTAACAAGAGAGGTGTTTCCAAGTGTTGGAGGCCCCAGGCTTTGCTACTGTAATACACCTTTTGGTTCTGAATATAAAAGTAATGTGTAGGGGGGACTTCCCTGGTGATCCAGTAGTCAGGAGTCTGCTCTTCCACGGCAGGGAGCACAGGTTCAATCTCTGGTTGGGGAACTAAGATCCCACATGCCCTGCAGCCAAGAGGGAGAAAAAAGTAATGTGTAGGAAATGTAAAAAGTCTAAATAGAAGATAAAAGTCATCCTCACACCCAGAGGCAACTTGCATTACACTTTCTGACCTTTTGTGGTGTGAGAGAGTCATACTTGTGATCACAGAGAAAACAATCTCACTGTCTCTCATGCCTCCAGGGACAGCAGGAAGTCTCATCACCCTGGCCATCTGCTCTGGGGCAGCCTTGACACCAGTAAATCCTTCCAGGCTGCATCTTCTCAAAGAATTTCTCTCAGAGACAAAAAGCTTTTCAACACCTTGTTCCAACATCTCATCAAACATATTTTGAACATCGGCTCTCCTACAGCTTTCACTTATAAGCGTCTTCTCATGTCATAAACTGTCCCCAAATGGCAGCACTAATGCCATTTGTTAGTGTTCCTAATGCATATTTCACTTTTTGATGGACATTTAGGATCTATCTTTCAATTGCCCATCACCATAAACACCACTATGATTAAAAACTACATATCTACCTTTACCAAATTATTTTTACCTTTACCAAATTAGGTCAAAGAGTGAACACATTTTAAAATTATGTACTTTTTAAAACATATTGACAAATGACTCCTCAGAAATGTTGTGTAACTGATACTCCTCATAGTGTGACAGTCCCACCTTTGCTACCACTGTTACCATTTTAGCTTTTTTCCAGCTTTACTGAGATATTATTGACATATAACATTGTTCAAATGTAGGGTATACAGTGTTGTGATTTTATATAGGTGTATATTGTAAAATGATTGCCAAGTAATACATCCATCATCCATAATTACAATTAGTATCATAGTTCCTAGAATCTGGACAGTGAGTAGAAAGTGGCCTCCATTCTAAGTATCTTCGTGCCTTTCCCTCCCTCATCCACCAGTATCTGCTGAACTTCATTGGTCAAGGACCAGTCGGCTATGGGCCCTTCTGTGCTGAGCGCCTGAGACGTACCTGTGCCAATGGGGTGCGCACAGAGCCCCCCTCGTGGCTGGAGCTGCAGGTAGGGGCTGGAGGGGTTGGAGGCAGCCAGTGTGGGGTGGCGGCAGCCCCTGTGACTCCTCCAGCACAGCTCATGGGGCTGCTAACAGGAAGTATGTGCTCTGGGCCCCTCCCTGCTCTTCTGGGCCAGTGGTCCCTGGGCGCCCCAGCTGGGGCTCAGCCTCCCCAGGCCCAGTCCAGGCTTCGAAAGTGCCACCTCCCCCACATCTAAATTGATATTCCTTGGTGGCTCAAATGGTAAAGAATCCACTGCAATGCAAGAGACCCGAGTTCAATCCCTGGGTCAGGAAGATCCCCTGGAGAAGGGAATGGCTACCCACTCCAGTATACTTGCCTGGAGAATTTTATGGACAGAGGAGCCTGGTGGGCTACAGTCCATGGGGTTGCAAAGAGTCAGACATGACTGAGTAACTAACACTTTCTCTTTCATTTAGGGCCCTTCTAGCTGAAGGGGAAAATCAGTCTTAGTTCCTTAGCTGCATGGTGTGAATGGCTGCTAACTGTCTAAAGCTTACCCCTCCCAAAGACACTTGCATTTTATATGGTCATGCAAGGTTGTCTACCTAGGTGGCATTCTTGTTTGTGTTGCCTGTGAGTTCTTGCAGGATCCTCAGGAATGGTACTTCAGACACAGGTAGGGTCTGGCCCCCACTGCACCCGTGGCTCCTGGAAGGTACTCACGCTCTATGCCCTGTGGTGCCCTATACCAGGACACAGAGAGCACCTCCCACCACACCCTATCCTGTTCTCGCTCTGCCACCAGCATCCACAGGACTTCCCTCCTCCACCTCATCTACCTGCTCTGCCCAGAAGCCCTGGAGTTGAAAGTGAACTTGCTGCAGCTGTGTGGCCTGTGCTCAAGCCCTGCTGTACACAGAGAGTAGCAGTAGCTTCCTCTGACCCAAAGCGTTCCAGAGTCCAGGACTCAGACAATCTCCTAGAGCTTTTTGGTTTTCTGTGATCCTGAGTCACCCAATCTCGCCAAAGCTCAGGGAACTCATGTTAAAATGGGGCTTCCCAGTACAGGCTGCACCCCACGGGCACGGTGCTTAAACAGCTCTTGCCTTGGCGGGTCCCTCAGTACAGCAGCCATGTCGCTGGCCAGGACCTTGTAAACGCCTTGCCGAGCTGGGCGGGGCTTCAGAAGGCCCTGCCCACTGAACCCGTGGGAGTGCGCCCGCAGGGGCAGTGGGTTGAGAAGAGGGCCTGGTGGGCCAGCCTGTCATCGCAGAGTTCCAGGAGCTCCAGTGCAGGCAGCTGAGCCGCGGGGCCTCCTGGGCAGAGGACCTGAGTCTTCGTCCGTCCCCAGGCTGTCAAGTCCAAGAAGCACATCCCAATCCATATCAGCTTGGCGACTGGAGACAGCCTGACGGTCATGGTGGACTCAGCCTCAACGTCTCGGGAAGTCTGCCTGCACATCGCCCGCAAGCAGGGCCTCAGCGACCACCTGGGCTTTTCTTTGCAGGTCGCCGTGTACGACAAGGTACTGGCCAGGGGTCCCATCCACCACCTGCCTCCTTCACACACGCAGGGCAGCACCAGCCCTTGTATCATGCCAGCCTAGGCACCACTCACCTTCCCAGCTGCCAAACACAGATGCGAACACAAACTCCGCTCACAGACATGCCCCCTAACCAGGCAGCCTGCCCTCTGGCCCAACACTCACACACTCAGCCTAGTATCTCACACACACACCTGGAAGGTCCCCTGCTGTGCCGACATCCTGCGCCAAGCCCCCCACCCTGGGGAGCGCAGAATCCCATGCATGTATGTGGAGGGTCACACCAGCACTGCCCCATCCTGAACCCCACATCATCGCCCCACCCCGATGCACTGATTCCCACTCTCAGAACCAGGTATACACATGCCAATGAATCAAGGCTTTCTAACCCAGTCACATGGGCGTGAGCCTCCTGTGAGAGGGGCCAGCAGGGGGAGAGTCTAGGGGTGTTTAGGGGTGAATGACAGGCCATGCCCAATGGGGAGGAGTCTGAAGGGTTCCTGTCCTCTTGATGTCCACACCTCCACATGGGTATGGCAAAGGCAGGTGTCCCTGGGGGGCTGATACGCAGTGGTCGCTCACCCTTGCTGCCCTGATTCTGGTCTCAGTTCTGGTCCCTGGGCAGCGGGCGTGACCACGTGATGGATGCCTTGGCCCAGTGTGAGCAACTGGCCCGGGAGAGGGGCGAGAGTGAGCGCCAGGCGCCCTGGCGCGTCTACTTCCGGAAGGAGTTCTTCACCCCGTGGCATGACTCCCAGGAGGACCCGGTCAGCACCCATCTCATTTACTGCCAAATCCTCCATGGAGTCTGGCTTGGCGAGTACCCTTTCGAGAAGGTGAGGGGACCACAGCGCTCAGGGCCCCACAGACCCACCTCTCAGACAACCTAGGGAAGGGCCCTGTTCCAGGGCAGGGGCTTTGGGACAGAGCAAGGGCAGCTGGGCTGGGCACCAGGCATGTCCCTGGGGAGGCCGGGTGGGTCATGGAGGGTAGGAGGCTGAGGGAGAGGAGTGGGCCTGGGATGCATCTGCAAGTACAGGTCCCTGCGGCCCTCTGGGAGCAGCTGTCCCTGCCCAGTAGACTCCATCTCCTCCTTTAGCCACAAGTTCACTCAAGCTTCTGGGGTTTGAAGCACCTGCCGCCAGCAGCAAAGCCCACCCTGCCCCCATAAGCAGCCCCAGGCCCACCTAGCCTCACCACAGCAGCTGCTCATGGAGCAGCAGGGCCTGGGGGTCAGGAACACCACCTTGGAGTGCCAGCACCTGAATTCAGGTCCCGCCTGTGCCTCTTCCTGGAGATGTGGCCTTGGAGCGTTAGGTCACCTCTCTGAGCCTCTGGCTCCCTCCTGGAAGGTGCAGTCACCAGAGCTTTCTGTGTGGTTATGAGACTCAGGGTAGGGGAGCTCACGCACCTGACCTCCTTGGGCAATGCTGTGCCTGTTCAGAGGGTGCAGACCTCCCCGGGCCTGAATCCAGAGGATGAGCTGGGGACTAGAGGCAGCTGTGGCAGTCCTGGAGGGGGCAGGGAGAGGTGGGGGCAAAGAGGGCATGGGGTCACAGGGCAGGAAAACAGATGGCTGGGCAAGGTTTGTCTCCTTGGAAAGAACAGGGCAGCTTGTTCCTGTGGAGAGCCTGGAGCAGGGAACCTTCTGTGTGCCAGGCGTGCTAGTGACTTACACAGGCTCCCGCCCACATGAATCCGAGCGGAGGCTCTGCAGTAACGGCCAGGGAGGTCACCATTGCACAGTGAGGACGGGGGGAGACAGGGTAAAGGCCTTGTCCCCAAGTGAAGGACAGAGAAACCTGACGTCCTGCAGTCCACGGGGTTACAAAGTGTCAGACACGACTCAGTGACTGAACGGCAGCACCCACCTCACTCAGCAGTGCTGGGGCTCCACCCAGGCCCCAGAGCTCAGTCCCGCACACTCACTGGCTCATGCGGGCTGAACGAGGAGCATGCAGGACACCCGCCGTGTCTTCACGCTGGGCTGCTGGGAGCCTCCGGCCTGCCGACAGGAGCGCAGCCCGTGTTGGGCCCAGTCAGGGCACACAGGCTCTGCCGTGTTGGGGGAGGGGCAGGTCTTGCCTAGCAGAGGTGGCTGCTCACCTCTGCTGTGGAGGGTGAGAGCTTAGCAGGGGCAAGGCTTCCTGGGGGAGAGTGGGCTCTCACATGCACACCCCACCCCGGCCCCTGTGTGTGTCCCTGGGCTGTGCAGGAGGAAGAGCTGGTGGAGCTGCTGGCCCAGCACTGCTATGTGCAGCTTGGTGCCTCGGCCGGGAGCCAGGCCATCCGGGAGCTGCTGCCCAGCTGTGTCCCTTCCAAGCTGTACAGGACCAAGACCCCAGAGAAGTGGGCCAGCCTGGTCACCACCGCCTGTGCCAAGGTCAGCCCCCCCAGAGCCTGTGCACTCTGGCTATGCAGCTCTTTTTGGGGGTGGTGGGCCCCTTGGTATTTAGAGGGGCTGGAGATCCCATTATGAGTCCCTACTCACTGAGGGGATGGAGACTAACCTCCCGGTAAGCATAGCCCTATGTCTCCAGGTTTAAACAATCTCATTCAGGTTCACCCCCTTCACAAGATGGCATCTTGGCTGGTCTGGGCAGCTCAGTCTTCCACTGGTCTCTACTACAGGGTCAATCTGGGCCCTGGCTTTTGGGTACAAGAAGGCATCTGCAGCCGCTGACCACGAGCACACCCTCACCCTGGCCCCAGTTCCGCCCTGGGCCTTATTGGTGTCCCTTGCTGGGCCCTGAATGCCCGGTGCTGGCCTGGACGGCAGGGAGGGCTGCCCTCCTCTGCCCCTGCTTGGTCAGCCTGCAGCAAGTGAAGGCGGTTCCTGGAGGCTCAGGGCCTCTTCCCCAAGAAGACAGCCATCTGACTTGGTCCCCCTGCTTCTCTTCCCCTCCCCACAGGGTTGTCCCAAACCACCCCTCTGTCAGAGCCTCCTTCCTGTAGGGTGCTTTGCTCTGCAGTGTGTCCTGAGGGTGCAAAGGCATCTCTAAGGGCTGGTGGGCTCCGTGCTGCAGCCGCTGCTGCGGAAGAGCTGTGCATGGGGTGAGGGGGGTGGAAGGGGGAGGATAAAACCCTTCGGTGAATGCTTGTGTGTGTGTTAGTCACGCACTTTTGTCTGACTCTTTAACACCCTATGGACTGTAGCCCTCCAGACTCCTCTGTCCGTGGAATTCTCCAGGCAACAATACTGAAGTGGGTAGCCATTTTCTTCTCCAAGGTATCTTCCCGGCCCAGAGATCAAAGCCGGGTCTCCCGCTTTGCAGGCAGATTCTCTACCATCTGAGCCACCAGGGAAGGCTTCCCCGGCTTCAATTACCCTGTGGGACTGGGAGCCAGGAAACAGCAGGACAGGCAGTGGGCAGTTCAACGGCAGTGCAGTGCTGGTTTGTCAGGGGTTGACAGCCTAGCTGCAGGAGATGAGTCCCAGGTGCATGGCTCAGATAGCAGGGGATGCCAGAGTTCAGAGCGGGGCAGGGAGGGTGACCAATGCAGTCTGCATTCCGGTCACAGGAAAGGAGGTGCTCAAAGTGGGTTTGCAGACAAGGGTCCTGTGCGCATGAGCAGTGGGGGAATGCAGCTTGCTTTGTCCTGCTCTTCAGGAATCACAGTGCACAGCCCTGAGGAAGGGCTCCAAGGAGTCCTGCAAGAGAGAAGCCCAATTGTTTTGCCTAATATTCCTCACAAAAGCTTGGCCACAAGGCAGTCGCTATCATTTCTTGGGGACAATCCTTGAATGGGAATTTGGGGAAGCAAACCTTGTGGGTTATTTTTGTTGTTTCCCAGCCCAAGTGGACGTGTTTACAGGAGAGAGGTTATGGACTTTTTAGGGCTAGTATGAGGCAGAGGAGACAAGAGATGCACACGAACCCGAACGAACAAGAGTAAGAAGTGGCATCATCATTCTGGGGAAGGGGAAATAGGGTGAGAGTAAAGAATTAGGAAATTCACACCACTGTTTTTTCCAAAAGGAACATAAATTTCACTGATGTTTTTCCAGTAAACACTAAAATGTGGACATTACCAAATAAACCATAAAATAAGACAAACACAAAGAAAAAGGGGAAATCACCAATAGTATCACATCAAAGAGCTCATCACTCTTAACACTGCAGTACCTATCCTTCTAGACTGCTTTACTCACATGTACACAATTGACATGTGCATATGACTGGAATGCAAGAAACACACTTAAAAAAATTAATTTATTTTAATTGGAAGCTAATTACTTTACAATATTGTGGTGGTTTTTTTTCCATACATTGACATGAATCAGCCATGTGTGTACATGTGTCCCCCATCCTGAACCCCCCTCTCACCTCCCTCCCCATCCCATCCCTCTGGGTCATCCCAGTGCACCGGCTTTGAGTGCCCTGTTTCATGCACTGAACCTGGACTGGCGACCTATTTCACATATGATAATATACATGATTCAGTGCTATTCTCTCAAATCATCCCACCCTCGCCCTCTCCCACAGAGTCCAAAAGTCTGTTCTTTATGTCTGTGTCACTTTTGCTGTCTCATGTCTGTCTCTTATACACATCTCAATGTGTATAAGAGACAGGATGATTTGGAGGACTGCTAGCTGGGCTCCTGGAAGCCATAATGAGGACTTCGAAACAAGAAGAGGTCATCAAGACCACTCTGGCTCTCTTGAGCAATGCCTTGGAGGTTGAGAGAGACTACTCTGGGGGAGACAAAGCTGAGGGCCCTAGGTTTCTCTTGAAACACTGGTCAGTTGTTGAATAATTCTTCACAATGAGACACTTAAGGACTTTCCTGGTGATGCAGCGGCTAAGACTCCACACTCCCAATGCTGGGCGCCCAGGGTTCAATCCCTGGTCAGGGATCTAGACCCCACATACCACACTGAGTTCACATGCCGCAACTAAAGATTCCACATGCAGAAACTGAGACCCAACACAGCCAAATAAATAAATATCGCTTTTTAAAAAAACGAGACACTTAAAAGCGCCACTTCAACTTCTGATTTCCCTGATACAACTCAGGAAAGAATTATAAATGGGGATAGCAAATTTCTTGCTGTTGCCCCAGAGACAAGTGATCTCCCTTCTATCTNCGGGCAGGGGATAGGGGGAGATTTCACCCTCCAGGGGACAGCTGGTAAGGTCTGCAGACACTGTGGTTGTCACAACTAGGGTGCGTATGCTATTGGCATCTAGTGGGTAGAAGTCAGAGATAATGCTAAACATCCTACAACGCACAGGACAGAGCCTCTCCACCCCCAACTTTCAACAAACTACTATCCAGCCCTGAATGTTAACATGGCAGAGTTTGAAAAACACTGCAGATACTACCCTTAGACAAAAGATCAGTTATCACCAGTAAAAGCATAAATCAGTTATTATGTGCTTCCTTATATGATACAATGAGATCACATTGCTTTTGTACTATTTCTACCAAAAAAGCATAGCCTGTATCTAATAAGAAATATCAGACGAAGTCAAATTGAAAGTCGTGTATAAAATAACTAGCCTGTATCCATTAAAAACGTCAATATTGTGTCAAATACTGAGGAACTGCTCTAGATTAAAGGAGACTACAAAGAACAAATGCACAATCGCGGAGTTTCTTCTGCCAATGAGAAAATACTACACAAATCTTAATCTGACATATGACCAAAAAAATGGCTTTTGAGGAATGTTAAGGAATCACAAGTTGTAGGTGTATCAGAGTGACTTACATGTCTAGGAGAAGAAGAATCTGGTTGAACACTCTAAAAAAGAAACAGAAAGATAGATTATATTATTGAAGACCTGGGAATTTTACATTAACTTCCAAAATACCTGAAATAATTTTAAGTGAATATTGCATAGCTAAGTCATGACCTGTAGGTCATTAATTCTGCTAAAGCATCAACAGAAGATGAAACACCAGCTCCACTCAAATCTTTCCTAATGCTTAACCTTATTATGTTTCTGAAATAGCATACAACAGCTGATAGATCCATCTTACTGCTTGGCGCATTACAACATCTAAGTACAATTAAGGCAGAATGCTTTCTTATGGCAACATCACTCCATTCAGGAAATGCACAGACTATGAGTGAGCTTATAAAAAGGACTCCAGTTATGCCCCAAACTCAAGCTTACTAAACAATTCAATGGCGGTTGTATCAAATATACATTTAATGTGATGCATTTTCACATCAAACTAGAATAAGTTATATCCTTCTAAGAGACCATCAATTTTCGATAAAAATGTTCAAAAGGTATTATGCAGTTACCTCCCAAATGATGACTTTTCTCCCGAGCTGGAGTTCATTTTCAACAGCATACCAAAGAATTTCACTAGGATAGTCTATTGCCATCCTGTAATTCAACACCAGACTAAGATCATAGAGTTTGGCACATAGCCCTTGTCTGGTCTCTTTAAACTCAATTTGAATGTTTATCCTCCTAAAGCTCTGTTCCTGCCTTTCTTATTTCTGTTTATGATATTACTATTCTTGTAGTCAAGTAGATTTAAAAAATCTGAAATACTTAAAAAATCTCATTCATCTTTTGCCTTTTCCATATCTAACCATATTGAGCAGTGGACAAAATTAACAGAGTTAGAAACACTGAATCCAGGGAATGAATTCAAATGGTTTAACGACTAAGGTTCGTCTAGTCAAGGCTATGGTTTTTCCTGTGGTCATGTATGGATGTGAGAGTTGGACTGTGAAGAAGGCTGAGCGCCGAAGAATTGATGCTTTTGAATTGTGGTGTTGGAGAAAACTCCTGAGAGTACCTCGGACTGCAAGGAGATCCAACCAGTCCATTCTGAAGGAGATCAACCCTGGGATTTCTTTGGAAGGAATGATGCTAAAGCTGAAACTCCAGTACTTTGGCCANGAGTTGGACTGTGAAGAAGGCTGAGCGCCGAAGAATTGATGCTTTTGAAGTGTGGTGTTGGAGAAAACTCTTGAGAGTCCCTTGGACTGCAAGGAGATCCAACCAGTCCATTCTGAAGGAGATCAACCCTGGGATTTCTTTGGAAGGAATGATGCTGAAGCTGAAACTCCAGTACTTTGGCCACCTCATGCAAAGAGTTGACTCACTGGAAAAGACTCTGATGCTGGGAGGGATTGGGTGCAGGAGGAGAAGGGGACGACCGAGGATGAGATGGCTGGATGGCATCACGGACTCGATGGACGTGAGTCTGAGTGAACTCCAAGAGATGGTGATGAACAGGGAGGCCTGGCGTGCTACAATTCATGGGGTTGCAAAGAGCCGGACACGACTGAGCGACTGAACTGAACAGAAGAGGAAAGAGTAGAGGTGTCCTGAGACCCTTGAGCATTGTTATAATGAAAAGTGAAAGTGAAAGTTGTTCAGTCATGTCCGACTCTTTTCGACACCATTGACTGCAAACCATGTAATATCTAGGCCAGAATACTGGAGTGTATAGCCTTTCCCTTCTCCAGGGGATCTTTCCAACCCAGAGATTGAACCCAGATCTCCTGCATTGCAGACAGATTCTTCTCCAGCTGAACCACAACAGAAGCCCAAGAATACTCGAGTGGGTAGCCTACCCCTTCTCCAGTGGATCTTCCCGACTCAGGGATCAACCCAGGGTCTCCTGCATTACAGGTGGATTCTTTACCAACTGAGCTATCAGGGAAGCCCATTGTTATAATAGCTACTTTAAAATCCTTGTCTGCTAATTCTAAAATCTGAGTCATTTTAGTACTGATCTCCATTGATTGCCTTTCCTCTTGAATATGGGTCACATATCGTATTCTTGTATGTGCAGTGACTTTTCATTGTATCCTTCATATTGTTAGAACCTTGGGATTCTGTCATATTCTTCCAAAGAGTATAATTTTTATTTTTTGGTGGGCAGTTAATTTGGCTTCCCTGGTGGCACAGATGGTAAAGAATCTGTCTGCAATGTGGGCTTGATCCCTGGGTCGGGAAGATTCCCTGGAGAAGGGAATGGCTACCCAGTTCAATATTTTTGTCTGGAGAATTACATGGACAGAGGAACCTGGTGGGCTACAGTCCATGTGGTCTCAAAGAGTTGGATACGACTGAGTCACTAACACTCAGTTGGCTGAAACTCTGGTCTCTTGCAGTAGGTGCCAAGTGAAATCTCTGTTTAATTATTTGAATCTTAACTAAGCTTCTTGATGTCTACACTGCCCTGTGAGTATTTCAGGGGATGAGCAGAGATTTGAGAAAAGTTTATATATAGAAATTGGTGCTCTTCTACCGTGGCTCTTTTCTTTCTGGGATGCCTTTCTTTACTTTCTACCTGCTACAGAAACCCCAAATTGTTCCTTTTGCTTTTACAAGGTAGTAAGGTGGCAGATTTCTGGCCTAAAAATGTCACTGATTGGGACCTTGTCTTGAGCATAAGCTACAAAATTGGGAAAATCACCCAGTGTCATTTCCCTCTTTCAAGTACCAACAGCTCTCCAGTTTCTGTCTTCTTTTTCTTCTTCTCCTCAGTGCTTTCAATGGTTGTTTTCTACATTTTTTCCAAGTTTGCTCTCTGGGGAATGTTGGTCTATTAGGTATTGCCCTGCTGTTATAGTTAGAGAATTTGCTTGCAGTGCAGGAGACCTGGGTTTGATTCCTGGGTCAGGAAGATGCCTTGGAGAAGGAAATGGCAACCCACTCCAGTATTCTTGCTGGAGAAGGAAATGGCAACCCACTTCAGGATTTGCCTGGAAAATCCTATGGACAGAGGAACCTGGAAGTCTACAGATCACGGGGATGCAAGAGTCGGACACGACTTAGAGACTAAACTACCACCACTGTTATTATCGGAATTGGAACCTCTGTGTGTTTTTAAAAATAATAAAGTTGCATTCCAAATCAATAAAGATGTTGAGAAACTTGGTTAACTAACTGGAAAAAAGATTGTCAACTCCTTGTTTCATATCATATATCAAAAAATGATACATGGAAAATTATGGCAGGTGATGTTGCCATGACCATTTCCCGAAAGGCAAACCACTTCAGTATTCTTGCCTTGAGAACCCCATGAACAGTATGAAAAGGCAAAATGATAGGATACTGAAAGAGGAACTCCTCAGGTCAGTAGGTGCCCAATATGCTACTGGAGATCAGTGGAGAAATAACTCCAGAAAGAATGAAGGGATGAAGCCAAAGCAAAAACAGTACCCAGCTATGCATGTGACTGGTGATGAAAGCAAGGTCCGATGCTGTAAAGAGCAATATTGCATAGGAACCTGGAAGGTCAGGTCCATGGATCAAGGCAAATTGGAAGTGGTCAAACAAGAGATGGCAAGAGTGGACGTCAACATTCTAGGAATCAGCAAACTAAAATGGATTGGAATGGGTGAATTTAACTCAGATGACCATTANCTCATTTGGTAGATCACAGCAGCTTTTCTCCACTCAAGTGTCTAGCAGGAAATGCACGAAGCTGGACTTTATGGGGAGTCTGCTAAAAATATCTTCTTTAGTGTGGGGACATTTCAAAGAAGAATTGAAGCTGCTAATTTTAGCCCATTTAGAAGAGAACATGTGTGCATGGTCCGGGTTGATGGCCTCACATGTCTCTTTACAAGAGAGAAGGCAGTGGGGCTTGTCTGTGGGCTGATTGTCAGGCTCCTCCCCCAAACTCCATCCTGTGGCCGCCATGGGTTCTGCTCTCCCTTAGATGAAACTGACACAGTGTTTTGTATTTCTGCCTGGAGTAGACCTGGACCAGGAAACGATATTCCAGGATGTAAATTTTGTTGTTGCTTAGTTGCTGTCATGTCTGACTCTTTGAAACTCCATGGACTGTAGCCCGTCTGGCTCCTCTGTCTTTGGGATTTCCCAGTCACGAATCCTGGCATAATAAAGATCCATTTATTGGATATATTTCAGAGGGATCCTTGAGATAGCTCATTGGTTGTCTCTAGAGTCCCAGTGTCTTCTTTCAACAAAAGCTGGGTGTTTGGATGAACTTTAAAGCTTCCTGAGTTTTGATGTGGTGCTGAAACAAACTTTGAATCTTCAAGCTGTTGACTGCAGAGGAAACACAGGGTTTTACAGATTATCAGCAGATGTACAGAGCATACAACACCCAGAAACTTTTCCCCCCACAGTAGAAATACTGGGGACTCCACAGCTTCCATGATAGCACAGGACAGACTAAATATATTACACAGAGCATTGAAGAGCTGATGTCTGACTCCTGCCATGCCCCAGCTTCCTTCGGTTTCTGGCCTCACTTGCAGGTTTTCACTGTAAGTGAACTCAAACTATCAACCATAGGGAAACATTTAGTCTTAAGGCATTTCTGCCTGCGATCTTCCTTGCCTTGAATTCTCCTTTTTTT
>SJYV01007074.1:0-10536 GCA_006410875.1 Neotragus pygmaeus
AACAGGTTCTTTTATGATCGTCGAACAGAACCGCTTCTCCATTCTGTTTGTGCAGAAACAGGCTGTGTACCATGATAATCAGCAAGTCTGATTCTGCAGTTCAGTAAGCCTGTGCCTTGGAATTGGTTCTCCATTCACTAGCTTTGGCAAATTACTTAACATTGGAGCATCTTTGACCTCATTTATAAAAACAGGGATGGAGATACTTTGGGGAGAATCAATGGAAGTCATTTATTATGCCTTCATTCAGCCAATATTTATTCAGTGCTCTGAGCACCAGGGAAGCAAGAAGTAAAAATTTCAAAAGCAAAGTCTTGGCTTTCATGATGCTCAAAATCTAATTGGTGAGTTAGGAAATTAACAAACAAATCAAGAGACTGTAATGACTAATAGTAATAAATGGGGAAATCAGTAGAAATAAGTGGGGAAGATCCTTCTGGAAAATGCAATAAAGAGGAATTTAAGATAGAGAATTAGATATGAAAATCTTGGGGTAAATGAGGATTTACACAAGGGTTGGTGAGTAATCAACAGATTAGCAATGGAAGCCCCTATCATCTTCAAGATCAGAGAGACAAAGGGAGGAGGTGTGAGACTGTGTCACAAGAAACCAATAATTGGAACCACCCAGTAGGAGCTGAATTCACAGCGGATTCTCTTTGGGGATGCAGAGTCCTTGAGGTATACTGTTTCCAGAAGGGGCTAGAAATGGTGGATTCATTCTCAGTCAGTGATGGAGATGCACCCTTAAACAATGAGAGGGGAAGAGAATATTGTAGATTCTCTCCTCTTTTCACCTTCAGTATCCTCCGAGTGTCTTCCACTGACTAAATCAAGCAGGTAGCCAATTTAAACAAAGAACCCTAGGAAGTGTAGTTTACATGGGAAGAGCGGGGAATGACACTGAGAACAACAGACAGACAAAAGATCTCCCTGGAGATGAGGGTGAGGGTGGGCGTGGAGGGAGGGAAAGGAATTTGACAGGAGAAATCAGGTACATCAGTGGTTTTAGCAATATTCCATTTCTTAAGTAATTCAGTATGCAGTGCAGATTTATATTTTTCCATTATTTGAAAAAAGCCTATATGTTGCAAAAACTCTTTGAATAAAAATATAAACTAAAATTTAAAAGGATAGAAATTGACTCAGTTCAGTTCAGCTCAGTTCAGTCGCTCAATCGTGTCTGACTCTTTGCGACCCCATGAATCGCCAGGCCTCCCTGTCCATCACCAACTCCCAGAATTCCCTCAGACTCATAGTGAATAAAAAGTCCTCTCCTTGGAAGTACCACTTGACAACAGACTTAAAAGTACTGAAGGAGGGAGCCTTATGAATACAGACAGGAAAGGTTTCCAGGTAATATCAAGTCTCTGGAGGAGGAAATGGCAAACCACTCCAGTATTCTTGCCTGGAGAGAGGAGCCTGGCGGGCTACAGTCCATAGAGTCGGACACGACTGAAGTGACTTAGCATAATACAAGTCTAACAGTCCAAAATGGGAGAACACAGCAAGTGTAGCAAGAACAAAGTGAGCAAAGTAGAGTGTGGGGGGATAATAGGGCAGGGGAGTCATTGGGGACTATGACCACAGAAGGCCTCTGTAGACCTTAATAAGAAGCCACATTATATTCTAAATTTGTCTCTATATTTGCTTATTACTGCATTCATTGCTGGGTACATAGTATATTTGCTATCATTAGTAGCTAGAAGGTAGATGCAAGATAACAAGAAAGTGAAAGGGACACATTCAGGGCTAAGCAGAAAACTGTAAGAGTTTAACACAAAGTTTCATCTAGGTTAATAATACTGAGTAGAGACACTCATGTTCTTTCATTTGCGGAGAGGAGTAGTTTCCTTTGAACTAATTTTATTTGAGAGAACCAGATACAGAGCCAAACCAAAGATATTGCTCTGAAATAATTTACACACACACACAAAATGTCCACACATGAACACATACTATGCAAGCATATGAATATTCTAACACACACACACAGAGTGAATTTGAAAGTTTTTTTCCCACTTTATCCTATAAAGAGAGTTATGATCAGATGAAAAATCAAATCATAATAGATAAAGAATAAGGGAAATTGTATAAAAAAATCAAATTGTTTTGTTTAGGTTTATTTAAACAGCCTTGCTTTAGTACTGGATAATAATACTAAAATCCCATGGACGGAGAAGCCTGGTAGGCTACAGTCCATGGGGTCTCAGAGTCAGACGTGACTGAGCAACTTCACTAATACTTAGTGGTCATTTAAAATATATACATATGAGACATACTTTATTATATTACACAGCATATTAACTATGTATTTGGAAAAGTGTTTAGACTATACTGAGGATAATCTTGGTATTAGTAGTATCCTGGGGAAAGATTATAAGTGTAATTTTACCTACATTAAATGAGGAAATAAAGATTTTCAGATTTGTTAGCTTATTATCAAAGTGATAAGGTAGCATCGCACAATACAAGTAAAAAATGGTTACTTATTTTATAATACTAAAGATTGTCCAAACCTCAGTCAGCATCTACCTACATGTAACAGATCAAAGGAGGGAGGAAAGGAGATCAATCAATCGATCGATTGATAGATAGATTAGCAGACAAAATGCCATAAAGTGAAAAAACCCATTATTTTCAGCACAGAGCAGCACACAACAAAAACCTCTAAAATCCAGAAGAAGATGAACACTGAAACGTTCTAAATTATTAAATGATACATTTGATCAATCTTCTATTAACTAACAGAATTCTAGCTAGATGTTAGGAAATAACCACAACCTGGTATTACTATTTTTTTCCTTTCAGTTAATTTAAACAATATATTAACAAAGCATGTATTATCTTGCATTATTCAATGAATAATTTACATCACACAAAGTCTCAGGTTCTCTTCAAAACCTTGATGAAGTACTCAATCCAGACCACGATTGCATGTGGGCTCTACATACAATGTTGCATGGGTGGGAAATCTTATTCTGTATTCTGATTGGGGATATTTGGACACTTCTTTTCCTCGTTATCTGCATCCTGAGTAAACGCCTGGCTGTTTCACAGGTGCGATGCTTTTAGGAGAGCTAGAACTGAAAGGAGACCTAGTGAGTCCATAGTTTCTGAACTGCCTACCTCACTACCCCTCTACGGGTTCATCAACCAGGATTTCCTTACATTTGAAGAGCTGTGGGAATAGTTACCCAATGGGCTCCAATCTCACCTTCCNGAGAGCTAGAACTGAAAGGAGACCTAGTGAGTCCATAGTTTCTGAACTGCCTACCTCACTACCCCTCTACGGGTTCATCAACCAGGATTTCCTTACATTTGAAGAGCTGTGGGAATAGTTACCCAATGGGCTCCAATCTCACCTTCCAGTCCACTTCACTTCTAAGGGAGGCTCTGATTTATCTTCCCTTTTTTAGCTTCCTTCTGATCTTTCAGTTTAATGAGAAGGGAAATATTTCAGTTTCTGAACTGTTGATCCTTTTCCTATATAACTGCTTCTGATCAGTATTCCGATGCAAGACGTCAAGTCCTCCCGCTGGGAGCTAAAGTAAACTCCCACTCTATTCTGAGAGAAGACAGGGCAACTTGTGGAAAGATCAAATGCCTTTGTTAGTATCTCAGAGGTAACTTATTTAGCTCAAGCAAAAACCCACACAAGGAACGAGCCTTCCTAGTCTCTCCATGTGTACTTTTGCTTCCTTTCAATCTTGTTGCTCAGTGTCTAAAAACGCAAAACTGATGTATGATTTTATATCACAACATAAAATCCATCAGCATGGTTTCAGTTTTCTCCTGTTAATGTCTGGAACCCTCTCCATGGCTCTTGAGAGGTCCTTCTAGACTGCTGACCTCTCTAGGCTCACTTTGCATAACTCTCTGTCTCTGTGCTCCATGGACACAGGACTTTCGTCATTCATAGCTAGCCAGCACGTCCTACCCTTAGTCTCACTAATTCCTTCTCATCTTTCAGCTTCTGTGTCCACCAGGTCATTCTCAAGGAAATCTTCTCAGATCTTCCCAGCCTGGATAAGGTTTCTTTATTTAGTTTCAGAGGCCTGGCCTTAGACTTTTCCATCCAAACACACATCTCAGATGTATAAAAATAGCCATGATTTTGTGATTAATGGTTACATCTTTCCCAAGATTACAAGCATTATGAGACCAAGAACACATGGTTTTAGTTTAGTGACCTATCTCCAGTGACCACTATCTTGCCATGCAAGGACTCAGTATTCATTGAACAAATGACTGCAGGTTAAAGAATATAACCTTGAGCTTAAAAACAGAATGCTTTGCCAGCAACACAGAAGGAAACATGTGTTTGGTGAAGCATAGTATTTGAACATGAGAAGAAAGAATTTATCTGGAGAATTCAGACGATTAAGTCTTCCTAATTCCTATGGAGTCTTCTAAATTCTGAATAGCTCAAATTGACTTTCTTATTTATCTCTCTTATCCTTTCTCACTGCAGTGGTTTCTAGATTACTAAGGTAGATTTTCTTTAATTTCAGTGATTTTTTTTCCTGATACAATTCATTTCTAAATTTAAAATTTATTAGTCTGGCTAAAAATGAACAAACAGCAAAGAAAATATATAGTGCGCCTCATATTGTAAAGACAGAGAAAGAGAGGATGAGAAAATGCACACACACGTGTTTTTGTTTCTCCTGGAATTCTTTTGAAAAGGGAAAATATCATGATCTAAATTCTACCATTTTGAAATTGGATAAAGCAACAGTTTTTATCACAGTCTAACCAGGAATGTTAGATTTCTATGGAAATATGAGCACCACTGCATGAAAAAAAAAAAAAAAAGTCTCACTCTCTCTGGCTCAGTGGTAGAGAATCCACCTGCCAATGCAAGAGTGCTGTGTTAGTCGTTCAGTCTTGTCCGACTCTGCAACCCCATGGATTGTAGCCTGTTAGGCTCCTCTGTCCATGGAATTTCCCAGGCAAGAATACTGGAGTGGGTTGCTATTCCCTTCTCCAGAGGATCTTCCTGACACAGGGATCAAACTCAGGTCTCCTACATTGCAAGCAGATTCTTTGCCATATGATCCACCAGAGAAGCCCCACACCCTCAGAAGGTGTTCAATATTTGCTGAATGGATGAATGTTCTAAAGAAACAAGTACTTGCCCCAATCCCCAAACAGGCATAGTATATAAAATTCATAACAGCATAATTTATAATTACAAAAATCAGAACCCACATGCCCAGATAATAGCTATGCAAATTAGAAATTAATGACACCATAAAATGCTAAGTATCCATTAAACATTAAAAGTTTACTGAGAATATTTATAAACAGAGTGAAGAAACAGATGCAGGTCCAATCCCTAGGGCGGGAAGATCCCCTGGAGAAATAAATGGCAACCCACTCCAGTATTCCTGCCTGGGAAATCCCATGGATAGAGGAGCCTGGTAGGCTACAGTCCATGGGGTCACAAAGTCAGACATGACTTAGTGACTAAACAACCACAACAACTTTCTCTCATATACATGAGAAATATATGTGTATATTTAATACTTACTGTATTACATATGATTTATTAATTTATTATTTCAAGTATTATTGATTGTCAATATCTTTTGGCCTCTATACCTTCTAGGGATGCAATAATGAGGACAAGAGCATTCTTGGATTCATTAATTTCATATTTTACTCACAGATCCAGATACTATTCTGTGAAAGTCAAAGTTGCTCAGTCATGTCCAACTCTTTGCGACCCCATGGACTATACATTCCATGGAGTTCTCCAGGCCAGAATACTGGAGTGGGTAGCCATTCCCTTCTGCAGGGGATCTTCCTGACNACTATTCTGTGAAAGTCAAAGTTGCTCAGTCATGTCCAACTCTTTGCGACCCCATGGACTATACATTCCATGGAGTTCTCCAGGCCAGAATACTGGAGTGGGTAGCCATTCCCTTCTGCAGGGGATCTTCCTGACCCAGGGATCAAACCCAAGTCTCCCACATTGCAGGCAAATTCTTTACCATCTGAGCCACCAGAGAAGCTTCTATTTTACTCATGGAGCCAGGTAGTCTTCTAATATAGTTTTGATCAAATTGTAATTAATTTTAGAAAAGAGAAATATAGAGTATTATGACAGTGAATAAGGGGAACATCATATATAGACTGAGAGCTTATAAGGATTAACTTTTGAGGAAAGATATGAATGAATAAGAATTAGCTATGATAGGGCTCCTGGGAGAATTACATACACAAGATCTGAGGTAGGAAAGCCTATGCTGTCTTCAGTACATGAGACAGCAATATGGAGTAAGAAGAACAGAAGCATGAATGAGGCTGTGATTTGAGGCAGGCAATGTCCAATTATGCAGGGCCATTGAGGCACCTTTAAAGTAAGAGCAAATGGAATTCATTGAACATATTACACACACAAAGTGAGATGGCTACATTTTCCTTCAGGAAGATAATTCTGGTTGAAATGTAGAATACAGGTTTCTTAGTATCAAGAATGAACATAGGGGAGATAATTTAGTGGTTCAGGCAAAAAAACCATAGTAGTTTGGAGTTATGTGACATTCCAGGCAGACACTTTACTGTCTGAGCCACACATATGAAGTTTGGTTGGATGTGAGAGCTATTTAGGAGATAAAAAGCACAGACATAGAAATGGGAGAAGGAGTGGGTGGAGAACAGGGAATATCAAAATGATTCTGAGTCTCCTGATGGTGCAACTCCACAAGTATTGGTTCTTTTCTGTGATATTAGAGGGACCAAGAAGGTTGTTGATTGCATAGCTGCCCACCAAGAGCTTATCTTTCTGGAACTTACTGGGATGTCTAGATAAAAAAGGTTAAGGAAGTAGTGGGACATATGAATCTAGGACTTAGAGGCTAGATCTGCAGATAAAATATATGATTCTTAATTTATAAGATAAAACTAAAGCCACACATATTTTATTCATATTTGCCTCCTAGATGTAATAATGAATGTGATTTACCTTGTAGTAGCTGAACAGTGATTATAAACCACACGGTTTATTTTAACAGTGATTATAAAACACATAGTTGATCTCATTTAAACTAGACAAAATGGAGAATACTAGTGAAGGATTACTAATTCTGTTTCAGATTAAAGTGAAAGAAAACAGTCTGGTGCAGAAGCTAGTTGCTGCTATAAGCTATAAGCTGCTCTACCTACCAGTCAATGAGATGTGTGTGGATGCTGTCCTTGTGATTCCAAAACAGTAGCAGAACTAGCCCTACCCCATCTAGAGAAATCCCAATCTTTCTTTTATGGATAGAAATAGAGCTTAAAACTCAACTGATAACTTCTTGCTCTTTACTGAAAGAAATAAGACAATAAACATATCCAATTTAATTATCAACCATCCTAAAAATTCATAAGAGTTCTATTGGCATCATTTGGCCCAGCCCAGGCCCTTGAAAAACTGACTGGGTATTTAACATTTAGCTATATATTGCTTATAAATAATGCATCTTAAAGATTCTTACAACAGTTTCCACAATTCTATTTGCTAAAGTGCCATTTAAAAATACAGATACCTTCTTAATGTTTTATAACTAAGGAAATATATCCTACCAAATTAAAGTTAATCCAAGTGATGGTAGTTTTGGAAGCATGTGTTGTGGATTATTGGGAAAGTAAACATTAAGGGTTACCATGTTGTATACTCTACCTATCCTGAAAGGTTAAAAAAAGTCCCATTGATCCCCAGTCCATCAGTGTAGTCATGTGAAGGATGGTGATGACCAAGTACGATCAATTTGACATCTAAAAATGTCTTTTGTAATTTTTGTTTAAAAATTCTTCTGTTTTATCCAATTGACTTAAAAGGGTGAGGGACTTCAGAGGATAGAAAGGAGAGGTGAGCAAAGGAGAGCCCAGACAAGGCAAGATTATTTCATTATTAACTTAAAAAAATAAGAGAGCCATGTGTGGAACTAAATGCTGTATTTTCTGATACACACACATCTGTGTCAAGGGGTAAAGAACTCTAACTGAAAAGCAAGGTAAACAGATCTACTTTGAAAGTTTAGATTTGTTTTCACATTGTAAAACAGAGTAATCATAATAATGCTGAGATCTCAGAACATTAGGTTATATATGGAATTTTTTGATAAAGAATCACAACTATATCTCCCACCAAAAAAATGTTGAAACAAAACTACTCAGAGAAAAGACAGGTACTTAAATGTCACAGAAATGATGGAAAGGCGAGAAAGAATATAGAACTATGCTGTCCAATAGGGTAGCCACTAGATACAGATGCCTAGTGAACACTTCAAATGTGCTTAGTCTGAATAGAGATGTTCTACAAGTGCAAAGAGACACCAGATTCTGAAACTTTAGCACAACAATAATGTAGAAATATCTGTATAATTTTAAATTTCTGTTTCTATGGTAAAATGATAATATTTGGATGTATCTGTTCAAAGAAAATGTACAATTAACTGTTTTTTAATATGACTACTAAGAAATTTTAAATTACATATATGTCTTATATTTCTATTAGGCAGTGCTTACATAGAACATGGGGAGAGTAATCCATTTGGAGAGAGAAAAAGAATATTTATTAGCAGTCTGGAGAGTGACATCATTTAAAAACATTGACACTTCTGCTGTGAATATGAAATTGACTGCAACTTAAAGTTTCCATCACTTATAAGTAGAAATTATTGATGACTTGCATGAGTTCTGTGTGTATGTGTAGAAGCTAA
Organism: Neotragus pygmaeus; assembly: GCA_006410875.1. Classification (NCBI taxonomy): domain Eukaryota; kingdom Metazoa; phylum Chordata; class Mammalia; order Artiodactyla; family Bovidae; genus Neotragus; species Neotragus pygmaeus. Next base: position 8,715 of record SJYV01007074.1, read on the forward strand.
CTGAACCAACAGCACTTCCTACTTCTTTGATATAGCTACTTTGGAAAAACTTTCAAGTTGAAGTTCTCTTTCTTTTTATTCCATATAAAATATACTCCAACTTCTTCCCCATCCTTCATAGCTAAAAGAATGACAGAGAAACAATGTAACCAAAAAAGACCCTCTTGTGTAATTCCAAACCTTATTAAATGACATAAACCATGACATAGTACCAACATTTCTTTAAAATGCGAACACTGGCAGAAAATGTTGAGAAAGAAAAGGGGACTTACAGGGTGATTAACATACTATTGATATGAACCTTCCTTGGGAAGGAGGTGGGAGGGGGGTTCAGGATGGGGACCACATGTACACCCATGGCTGATTCATGTCAATGTATGGTAAAACCACTACAGTATTGTCAAGTAATTAGCCTCCAATTAAAATACATCAATTAATTTAAAAAAAGACTTAGCAAAACAACACATCACAAGTATGGAAACTTGAATTTCTAAAACCAACATATAAGTTACTTACTTAGTTTGACATCAAAGGTCTTTTGTGACTGGAATCCAGTGAACTTTCAGCCTGAAGTCCCATCATCATAAATACCCTATTTATCAACCAAAACCTGTCACTAATGTCAAGTCTTGTACTTAATGCCACTCCTTCTGCTACAAGTTCCTGCTGCTCACACTTCATTCCCATGAAGGGTCCAAGATGTGTTCTGACACGAGCAAAGCATATGGGTTTCTAGGGATTTTATCCAAGATCACCTCAGAATTTTTTTTAAAGTCATGTCTCCAATGAATCACCATCCTTATGGCACCGCCCTTACGATGACACAACCCTTAGGGCAGAAAGCAAAGAGGAACTAAAGAGTCTCCATGAAGGTGGAAGAGGAGAGTAAAAAAGTTGGCTTAAAGCTCAACATTCAGAAAACGAAGATCATGGCATCTGGTCCCATCACTTCATGGCAAATAGATGGGGAAAAGAGTGACAGACTGTTTTCTTGGGCTGCAAAATCACTGAAGACAGTGACTGTAGCCATGAAATTAAAAGACGCTTGCTCCTTGGAAGAAAAGCTATGACAAACCTAAATGGCGTATTAAAAAGCAGAGACATCACTTTGCCGACAAAGGTCCATTTAGTAAAAGCTATGGTTTTTCCAGTAGTCATGTATGGATGTGAGAGTTGGACTATAAAGAAAGCTGAGCACCGAAGAATTGATGCTTTTGAACTGTGGTGCTGGAGAAGACTCTTACAATCAAACCAGTGAATCCTCAAGGAAATCAATCCTGAATATTCATTGGAAGGACTGATACTGAAGCTCCAATATTTTGGCCACCTGATGGGAAGAGCCAACTCATTAGAAAAAACCCTGATGCTGGGAAAGATGGAAGGCAGGAGGANCAATCAAACCAGTGAATCCTCAAGGAAATCAATCCTGAATATTCATTGGAAGGACTGATACTGAAGCTCCAATATTTTGGCCACCTGATGGGAAGAGCCAACTCATTAGAAAAAACCCTGATGCTGGGAAAGATGGAAGGCAGGAGGAAAAGGGGATGACAGAGGATGAGATGTTTGAATGGCATCACCGACTCAGTGGGCATGAGTTTGAGCAACCACAGGGAGATGGTGAAGCACAGGGAAGCCTGGCATGCTGCAGTTTGTGGGGTTGCAAAGAGTTGGGCATGACTGAGCCACTGAACAACAACCAATGAATCAACTGAAATCTGGATCTTTTCACAATCATTGCTCTAATAAACACCTGCTGAACAAATTGTTCACTTTCTACGACCATCACAATTTTCCAAACAAGTCTGTGGGCCTCCCAGGT